>JAOXXN010000102.1:29619561-29640716 GCA_026770055.1 Myrmophylax atrothorax
CCGGCGGGGCGGCGGCGGCGGCGGGGGCAGCCCGGGGGAAGCGGCGGCGGCGGCGGCGGCTCCTTCTTCCTGCTGCTCGCGGAGCGTCCGCGGGCGGTGACAGCGACACCCGGCCAGAGCGCCGCGCGCGCGCTGCACCACGGGAAACGCGCCCGGAGGACCGGCGGGACGGGAGGAGGAGGAGGAGGATGGGGATGAGGAAGCGAGACGGGAACGGGATCCCCGCCGGGGCTGCGGCCGCTGGCGGGGCGGGCGGTGCCGGGTTACGCGCGGGTCAGGAGGCCGGCGCGGCCGTGGGAGCGCTGCCCGGGCGGAGGCGGGGCGGGAGAGCCCCTTCGGCCTCGGGCCGGGGCCGCCCCCCGGGGTCGGTCCGGCGGCCTCACTCCCAGCAGAGGCTCCCGGAGGAGAGGGAGCCGGAGCGGCCGCGGTCGGGGCCAGGGAGGAAGCTGGAGTATCACAGGGTTGGAAGGGATCTCTGGAGATGATCCCGTCCAACCCCCCTGCCAAGGCAGAGTCACCTGGAGCAGGTGGCACAGGAACGCGTCCAGGTTGGTTTGGAATGTCTCCAGAGAGGGAGACTCCACGACCTCGCCGGGCTCTGCCGTCCTCAGCGTGAAGAAGTGAACGGGATGCGGGATGAGCCGGTTCCGCACTCCCAGCTCAGCCCGCATCCCTCGGGTGAGGCCCCAGACCACCCGTGCCCTCATGGAGGTCCACGGGACTCCCAGGAGCTCCAAATCCATCGGAAAGTCCCGAGATGAGTTTTCTGCACTGTATTCTCCGAGATCGTGCCGTCCTCCATGACCCCACACCGTAAGGTTTTTGGGGAACTGCTGGAGGCCAAATCTCGAAGTCCTCGTCGGGTCCCAGCCCTCCACCCGATCCAGCTGCACCTGCAGCCCGGGCTGGGCCGCGGTGTCACTCGCACCTCTCAACTTCATCGCTTTTAGGGCTTACCAGCTTATCCACGTTTCTCTAAACAAAGTGTTTCGCCAGCCACGCACTTAAAACACGTGCGTAACTCGATTGCTCCGTGTCACTTGCGTATAATTAAGCATGTGCTTAAGTGCTCTGCTGGATTGAAGCCAAAATCTGCATAAGCTCTGTTGGGTAAAATTTACCAGCTTCACTGGGCTTAGCTCTGTGAGTCATTCAATCAGCAGCAGCCCAAAGCTTTTTGCTACAAGCTTAGTTATTCCCAGGTTGTCCTACAGGATCACCCTGTCTCTGTGACAAGGCTATTGCCCTTCATTCAGGTCCTGTTAGAAGTGAGACGCATCTGGCAGGTGAGTCAGCTGTACCCAGGGTTTCAAGTTCCTGCAGCAAGATGCATTAATAAGGTTCTACATCCTCACGCAGGTCAGAGGTTGTGCCATGCAGTTACAGTGTAATAAATTGCACTAAGTGTTAATGACATCAGGACCCAGTGTGAAGGTCTGCCCTGACTTTATGCAACGTATTTATTTCAAAATAATTGCACTGAGAGAATGGAGTTAATAAAACGTGTCTACATTTCATGCAGTCCTCTACAGTTTTACACAAATACAGGAAGTGTCATTAACCTGGTTTTTGGGTAAAATGGGGAACTCTTTAATTTCCAAAAACAGTGTTTTAGAAACTGAGGGAATAGGTACATTTATGCATTATACATTTTGATTTTTTTTTCTTCAAAGACAATTAATTGGGTGACTCTACTCATTTTTACCTGTCAAAAAATCTTTTGAATTGCATTAAGTCTGAGTTGGGAAGCTCAGCGCTAAATCCTTATTTTAAAATACACAGAGGAATTAAAGCTTTCTGCAGGATGAGCACAAGTCTTTCTCCAAGGACACATCAATTGGAACCTCTTTTCAAAAAAATTTGTTTGGCAATTAACAGCATAATATGAAGAAGAAAGGCTGTCTTGTATTTAATGCTAAAAAGCAAGACTCAGCATATTTGAGTGCTGTTCATTACTCTTACCATTCTTCTATGTCCTTAATCAAGACATGCTCCAATTTTCAAATGTCAGTTCGGGTTAGGGTGCAGTTTTTTGTGTTGTTTTCACAGGAACTGAACACCTATAAATTGTCAACTTCAGTGCTTTGTTCATCTGGAAGCCCTCCCCACCCCACTAGGGTAGAGTTGGTAAAGGGACACATCAGACCTTGGACCTTTGCCTCATGTCTTTTCAAATTGTGGTAGTTCCTCACCAAGTCACACAGCTGTGACTCTGACGTCCGTGTTGGTGTTTTAACACACTTTTAATACTGTGGCATTTATTAATATCAGTGCTTTGACATAACAAAATAGGAAAGAAATATATAAACTTAGTAGCTTGAGAAGCCTAAAGGAACACTTGCATTTTGACCTATATTTTTTCTTTACACTGCCCTGTAAATAGCAAACAAAGTCTGCTTTTCCCTAGGGGAAAAAATAATAGTTTTTAATACAGTCTTCCCTCTCCCTTATGAAGTCCGAAAGTTGCCCACCCATAAGAAACCCTTTGTGTGTAGCGTGGAGTGCAGTGCACTTCAGTCTCCTTTTCTTAAGAGGGCTTAAATAATGGAAATTAAAATGCATTTCCCCTCCTTTTTCTTCCCTTTTCTGTATAAATCTAGAAACATGAAAAGTAGGAAGCACGAGTAGACTATATATTAAAAAGAGTGGCTTTGGGGAATCACTGGGCAGTATGTGTGTGTTTGAAAAGGTCTTCAACAGGAAGTGGCTTCAGAAGTAACTGTAGAGATCAAGCAGAACCATCACATTTGACATCCTGCATGACAAACTGAAGGATTTAATTCAGAAATTTATGCATCGAGCAAGTAACCTCTACTGAAGCAGCAGTTGATCTGGAAAGATTCAGTCTGGGAATCTGAGAGAAAAGTCCACCAGTTAGATAGGTTTTTTAGATGGCCTCTTAGCCTAACTCTCAAATGTATGCCTTCATATTTGTCTGAATTCTTCAAGCCTGAGCTTCTAGTCATTAGTTTTAGTTATCAGGTTTAAGAACTGTGAATCAGCATTTTTAACTCTTATTTTCCAGGCCTTGCTTTATCCTTCCAACTTTTATAAATCCCCTTCCAGTTTTTAAAAAAATATTTTTTGTTTGTTTGGAAATACTGTTAGCATGAGCCTACTGATCAATCATTTAGCCAACAGACACCAGGTGTAGCTTTTTTCACCCATCCATATCCACATAATCTTTTATCTGTGCCTTTGGAGTGATGTACAAAGTCTAGTGATGTGACCTGGCTTACTGACTCTGTCCAGGGTGAAGTCTGCTGCTGCTTCTCCGTCCTTCCTCATGTAAAATAAGGATACAGTGTGTCCATCTTTTCCTCTTCCCTATGTGGATGTCACAACTCACATTTAATGGTCTCATTCCTTCCAACACATACAATCGACTTTTCCTGAGTAAAAGTCTGTTGGACTATTTATGTCTGTCTGTGGTTACATGATCAGGCCAAAGGACATGTGAAAAACAATCTGCACTTCAACAATCAGTATTTTTTCAGAGTATTTTATAACCAAGCTAAGTCTTGAAAAAACAGACTGAAGATGATCAGTGGAGAGTTCATGTCAGTAGTTTATATATGAGAACACTGCTTGAAAAATCTTTATGTTTTCAAAAAAGGGTATTTGCAAACAGAATGTTCAAAGCCAAAGTAATTCCAAGAGGAAGCATGAGGTGTTAGGGTGGGGAAAGACACAGCTCATCTTCCCAAACAACACTAAACCTGCCTTTTCTGTATTTGGGGAATCATTAAACAATTCAAGTTAATAACTTCAGTGGAGGATGGGAGTCACTTGACTTTCAGACATTACAGATGTGTTCTCCCCACCTCGCTTGCATTATTCTTTTAATGTGACAGTTTTAACTTTAGTGTCTGTGTATCTTACCACTCTACATGCTGGGCATGACCTGCAATTTTGCCTGGAAACCCTTTGACAAAAAGGAGTACCAAATCCTAACTGCATAAAGGAACAGCAACCATCATTAGGACTAAACCCAGGATGGAGAGCAAGAAGTAAACACAAACCAGTTTATTGTAGATTGCTTGTTGCCACAGAAGTGTAGATAAACACTCCCTAGGCCTCATCACAGGTTTATGTCTCATTTTCTGTTCTGCAGCAGAGCCAAGCACGTCTAACTTCAAAAATGCAAATATCCCATTGAATGAGTGGAACTAATCACTGAATCAGAAAGAAAACTAAATGCTTTCTTCAATCTCCCTCTTCCCCTCCCCTCCTTCCTTGGATCACTAAGGTCACTGTAGCCCTGGTTAGTACTAGTATGTGCCAGTGATCCAATGCATGGGTGCTTCAGAAATGCCTAGATGAATGCCTGACATTTCAACAGTGGATGCAATCAGGGAACAATTGCTATTGGAAGCTAGAAAATCACCTTCCATCCATTTTTTCAATTGGAATATTTCACCAGGGCTTTAACTAACACAAATACTCAATGCAGAAATTTAATGAGTCCATTGTCTGAACATCCACTCATGTTGTCTGTAAATTGCTGCTCTTCATTTCAGCATCCCTGATGGAATTTGTGTTTTAATTATTTAAATTTTTTTATAGCAGGCTTTCAATTCAAGCTCCCACATAAGCCTGGCTCACTACAATCTGCCTTGCCCTATACTGCTGGCAGACCAGAAGTCCATCATAATGCTACCAGAGCAGTACCATGTGCTCCTCCTGACGTTACTAATGCAGAGAGATGTGGTGGTATTCAGTGTCTCAAAATACCTGTGCAGCTGATGCTTGTAAACAAAAATAATTAATTAGGAGCAATAATAGTTAGAAGAGGTTGTGTGCATGTCACCCAGCTCTCTCAGTTATTCCCAGAATCTTTTCCATTCCCAAAATGGTTTAGAGAACACTGTTCCACTTCCACCTGAGCCCTGAAGAAGTGTTCATATCAGATTATTTTCTGATGCCACAAACATGCCTGATTTGACTCATTCATTTATTTTACGATAACACAGCAGCCTGAAGTGCTTTAAAACTTGAGCTCAAAACAGCATAAAAATCCTGGAGCAAATGAAAAGTTTGAGGAGAGATATACCTGTCTGAAAAAAAGAAAGTCAGTGTCAGTCAAGATGGGTTTGTGTAGACACAAGACGTTCAGATATCTCTAATGTATCTGACTTGATCCCACATGGCATTCCTGTAAAATTAGCATAATAAATCTCTAGATTAAAATAAAAGAGGATATTTAATGTCCCATGCTGAGATATCTAATAGAAAAAGCAACAAAAATGATGGTAATGTAGTACTTGCCTAACATAAATTGTCAAATGACATGAAGAGGCAAATCTTAACCAATTTCTCTGCCTTAAAACACAGATTATAAGCAGAGCAGAAAACCGTCTACTCCTAACTTAGATTGGCAGTCTACCTAAGACATTTAAGTTGAATTAACTGCAGATGGGAAAGCAAGAGGGCCTTAAACCCCAGTGTGAACATTTTAGGATTAAGCATAAATGTAAGGAAGCAAGGGATATTTTGTCTGTAAAAGAAGAAACATCCACACAGGGATTTGGTGGGCTTTAACTATCACAATTTAATGTCACACCTTTACTTAATTCATCTTAATCTTTCCCATGTGTCTGTCCCACTGCAGCTGAGTTCTGTAATTTGAAATATAACATTGGATCTAATTTTAAAGACAGCATTAGCTGAACCATTACCTAAAAGCTTGTCCATTTGGGGAGTTTACTCAGTGCTGAGTGACCAACTACTTCATACCTACTTTGTGTCAACACTCTTAGTTTATATTATGGTGTTCTAGGCTGCATCACACCACCTAACAAGCACTGAGAATCTGTACAGGGCAAGTACAGTATATTAAATGCAGATTTACACCTCTTCACAAGTCTAACATTTACCTGATTAAAAGCAAGACTGAAGATTTGCAGAGCAGGTAGGATACCAAGCTGTGATACAGTGGTAATGATGGGAGATTGATACTTACCCACCAAAAGTCTAAAGCTAAAACAGGAAAACTAGTATATTTAAGCTTATATATTTATATATGTGTGTGTGTGTGTATGTATATATATGTGTGTGTGTGTATGTATATATGTGTGTGTGTGTATCTGTATATGTATATATGTATACTATATTATATATAGTATCTATTATAAAAATATATTAATACATATATATTATTATATATTGGCAGGGGGCTTGGAACTAGATGATCTTTAGGGTCCCTTCCAGCCCAAACCATTCTAGGATTCTGTGATTACATTTAAGCCCAAGAGGTTGTACATTTCCAGGGTTACAGGGATCAAGCCCTTATGCCAAGTGGGATGTTTCCATACAGTATTTGAGCTGCTTGGAAAGCCTACAGAGTATAGAAATTGGAATCTGTGAAAGCCAGTAAAAGGAAAATCTCTGATTTCAGTTGGCAATGAAGGAACGGAAAATGAGAAGGACACAAATGGACCTTGAAGACCAAACAGGGAGAGATTCTTGAAATGAAGAAGTAAAAAAAGAGCCTTAAAAGGCTAGGATTGGAACTGTGTAAGTTAATTGCTTAACACAAAAAAAGGAAGGGTTTTGGGGTTTGCATAAAAACATAATAAAAACCATGACAATGTTGCCCTCTCATTACTGGTCTCCTCTGGTACTACTCTCAAAAACTGCATGAGAATAATAAGGAAATGTTGAAACAAGACAGAGTATTAAACATTCTCCAAATTACACAGAGCATATCCATGACTGTCACAAGCTGAATCAACTGGGCTGCCAGCAAAACTGTGCAGCCACATATCTTTACCTTTAAATTCATCAGAATGATCTTTCAAACCATTTGAAAGATCATGTTATGGCAAGTGATGCTTTATAAATGAAAATCAGATCTCACTCATCTATTAGAATTACTGATTGTATCAGTAAGCTAAGGAATAAGTACACATTTACTTTGTCTCCCTAAATATCTTTGACAATTTAGAGTACCACAATTTGTCCAGAAGACAGAAACAAGACAGGAAGATTAGATCACTTTTCATCAGAGTATCAGGTTAACAGCAAAGGCCTCAGCCTTCCATCCTCAATCTGTTTCATGTTGTTTGATACGGCACAGATTGGGAAAAGAGGAATGGGATAAACTGGGATAGGATAGATATAAATAGAAAACATGGGTTAATCAGGTCCCAGAGGGGACTAAAAGAAACCTCAGAGGCCTTCAAAAAAAGCCAGGTATAATGGCCAAGGAAGTTCATTGTATCTGCATGAAGTTCTGAATTGAGGAGAAAAGGCAAACCGCTAAGATAGACTTAAATGAAAAATGGCTAAGGTACAGCTTCAGAGGAGTGTTGGCATGGAAAGACAAGAAGGTAAAGCTGTTGGTAAGTTACTTTTTCATGTGTCTTTCTCATAAAATGAGAAGTGAGTTAGATGAAATTTTTCTAAGGCCAAAGGAAGCAACTTAAATGCTACTTGAATGGAGTGATAACTGTTGGGTTTGGGGGGTTTTTTGAAAATACAAGGATGTATTGAATGGAATTGATCAGGACTTGTACCAGACTATTCAACCAGAGGATGAGGACAGTTAAATTTTCAGATTGCACCAAGCAGGAGATGGCTGAAAACATGTCTGGTGTCCAGGTCCAGATTCAGCCTCCTCTAGGAGTAAGCTGAAGACAATGGAACACAGCTCAGTAAAGATGGAGAAAAGTCCTAAATCTATGGCTGAGCTACAGGACAGCAGTATTTCAGAGGATGGTTTAGTAGGGCAGTACATTTGTTCACAAGCTGGACATCAGCCGATACACACATCATGCTGTTAGGTACAAACTGGCTTAAACTTTGTAAGACACAAAGGAATCATTTCAATTCAGTCCACACAGCATTGCTGAGAGTTCAGCTGGATGTATTATGTCTGGTTTGGGGCAGGAAAGAGATGGAAGATCAATAAGAATGATAAGAGATCTAGAAAATGTGAGCAAAAAAGGCCTAAGTGAACTGCATTTGTTCCCAGGGAGAATGCTAAATGGGAAACATGATGAGGGTCTTCAGACATGTAAGAGACCATTGCACAGACAAGTGGAAAAAGTTGGTTTTCCTGCCCTTGGGAGGTACATAAGATGTACATTGCACCAAGAAAGCTTTAGGTTAAGTATTTTTCTGTCTTTCTAATAGCAAAAGTCACAAAACACTGGGATGGCCTATAGGGCTGTGGAGTCAATAGAGATCTTTAGGAACAGTTCAGAAAAATATACCAGAAATGCTTTAGGAAGTAACCTAGACTATGGCCTTTCCCCCCAGGTGCCACCCAGGTTTGGTTTCTGTATGCAGATAAAATAAGCAAGCAGATAAAATAGGCTGAAGACCAATAAGAACATAGAATATCTTGACACAGATCTGTAGTACAACCTCAAGCAGACTGCTGTGGTCCAGCCATCTCCAGCCATCTCAGAGACTGGGAACTTCAGAGGATTCAAAGAGCAACAAGTAGGATCAAGAGCATGGCAGTTCACAAAAGATGGAAAATATTTGGATTATTATCTACAGAGTAAAATGGGGGAGACAGAATAAAGGTACATGAAGTCATGTCTGGTACAGGAAAACAAAAACAAAGGAAGTATACAACAAAATATTAAAATGGGTACTTTCTGTGCTATGGCACATCCAAAGCATTGATGCTAAAACCAAAAGGATTTTGAAGGAAAATGGCTTCCCATTGTAGGTACCTGAGGCATCTTAAAGTCTATTAAATAAGTCTGTTTCCACTTGCTCTTTGCACTGTACTCTGTGGTCGTACCATACTCTGTTGCAGGAAGGGTGTGCAATGGGGGAAAGCAGCCAAAAAGCTGAAGTTTCAGATATTGCGCTTTTAAAAAACCACAACGGGGTTAAAAAGAAGGGCTGCTTGTTTTTAAGAGGACACTGTTTTATCCCATAGGTCAGGGATTGGCTGGCCATACTTGTGCATCACTGAAAGAACGGGGGCCAAGTCTGTTTCAAGCACTCTCTGTCTTAGATATATAACATGTCCTGAGCCAAAACCACTGCTTTGCCCCAAAGCAGTAACTTGAACAGACTTTGTAGGATTGTGGCCTTGTTATCATCTTAAGAAAACTCTGTGTGTGTATCAAGGAGGTGTATCTCACTGTCTGTGTGTGTCTAGTTTATCCAATAACGAGCAAACAGTGACAAAGGATCTTCAACCCGGATGATAGCATTGACTACCTAAAAACAGAAGGGCAAAGGTCTTTGTTGCTCAGTCTTACCCACAGTTAAGTTAATAAACCTATTTATTACTGAATAACTCCAACCATTACATTTGCAATTCTCTGTACATTGCGGATAGTGCCTGTGAGGACCTGAACTTGAAGGGGGATCTGTTTAAGGACACAAATCAGAGACATATCAGAAATTTTGCCAGAAATTTTGCCAGAAATTTCTTTAAAACACAAAGCAAACATCCAGAGACCAGTTTCTGGGGAGGAATGTGGTGCTGCATGTAGGCACTAAGAAAAATGTGACCTTTGTAATGCTGAGACATTACACTATTTTACATAAAAAGAGAGGTCCCTCCTCAGCTTCTCTCCATGGGTGCACTTTGGTAAGGAAGGGATGCTGCACATGGTATAGTTTTTCTGTAGATGACCTCCTAAGTGGCAGTAATTATTTTTTAACATTACAGCTAGCGATGTAGCAACACTAGACTATTTTCAGCTAACAGCACTCATGTGGTTTAGAAACTGTACCAGACTTCCAACCAGCTTGATGGAAAAGCACTCTCTGTCCTGGTCTCCTAGAGCATCACACCTGGTGTGGCATTTGTGAAGTCCCTTTCACACTGACATAAACCTTTGGAAGGTTCTGGTGTGGAACAAGGAGAACCACCTGCATCCTGCTGGTGAGACCCTGAAGAAGGAGAGTACACCCTCACACTTTGTGCCCAGGCACATTCAGAGAGCCTGGGAGGCTGGTCAGGAGGCTGGTCTGTGTAATGCCAGCCCAGAAAGCCTCCAAAATAGCAATTACCACCTGCTTGGGAAATCCAGGCAGCTTGGCTATGCCTTAGGGACAATGTGAAATGAAAGTGGTCAGAAGAACATCAAAACGATTTGACTGTGGGTTGAGGATATCCCAGACAACAAAGACTATTTGGTAAGTGCTGCTTTCCATCTGCAAAGCAGATGAGAGTTCAATGCTGAGGGTAATTTAAAAGTCAAATGAATGGTTTAAAATGGCTTATAATAAGCAAAAGCATGTTTCTTTGTGGAGTAAACTGCCCTTGTTTGCTGGATGGATGTGTGCACACCAAGCCAGACAAACAGATGAACTAAAAATGGTCACTGGGTGGAAGGAGAGTCCTGGCTGGTTTGAGAGGAGCTTTAGTAAATCGTGGAAGAAAATATCCCAGCAGTGCTTCAAAGGGCAGGTGGACAAGGAGCTCTTGGTGGATGAAAGCACATAATTGGGGAGGACAAACAGTGACAGTGCAAGGTAATACACTGGATGTTCTTCTGGGGGAAAGCTGTGGGGGAAAACATTGTCCCAAGAGAAGAGGCAGCTTTCCTTTCCCAAAGCCCCTGTGGGGAGCTGGAAAGTGTCACAGAGCAGTTGTACAGTAGGTCCTAGTTGCCAGACAAAGTTAAATCTCAATTTTCAGAAGCCAGAGGCACAGAGGAAATAGACCCTGATAAAATATCTAGCTGATAACCTTGACAAAATAGCAAAACTAAATAAATAAGCAGGAGCAGGAGATTCTGGGTAACTCATTGAACACAAAAGGGCAAACCCAACAAGGTGACCCAAAATCTATGCATCTCTGGGGGAAAAAGTAGATTTATTAAAAAAAAAAATCATCATATTATCAAAGACTCCTTACCAGCACCAGTAGATTCAAGCTGACAGGCTGAAATCAATGCCAGTTATTGCAATATGAAGGCATGATAAAAAGCTATGACTTCCTTTGAAAAATGTATATTTAGATGTACATCAAGGATACCTTCATTTTGTCAGCTTGGCCCTTTTTGATCAACTCACTTAGCATATTTAATTAAAGATATGATAGTCAATCTCATTTCTAATCACATGCAAAGTGGCAATATTTTGCGGATCAGTTCCTGCTTGAGAAATGTGTCTGTCTGTAGTACAACCCACTTATGTACTAAAATGGCTGCTTTTTCTCCACAGTTTACAGAGAAGTTAACGAAGCTGGAGCTGTCAAAAAATAAAACATCCACTGCTGTAGCTGTGCATACTAACAAGTAGCCTTAACGCTGGTGAATTTTTCATGTAGAAATCAGTAAGTCAATGTCCTCAAAAAAGAAGAAAAGCAGGCCTTATTTGGTGCCAAAGTGGACGAATAAAATCATGTGTGAGATATAGTGAGAAAAACCCCAACACAAAGCAAGTTCAAAACACCATAGAACATGTTATCAAAGTAAGTTATGTTGGTAATACAAAAGTTACCTGAATCACAAATAAAATAAGTAGTAGGGTATATAGCATAGGGTGAGCATCAAAATATCACATGCAAAAATAGCAAATGGGCTGGGTTAAAACAGAAAGAGGATGTCACTGTGTCTTCACCACAGAAACGCTGATCATAGGCATACAAAATGGTTAATATTGCAGCTTCAAAGTTTAGTCTAGTGAAAGATGGTTTTCATAATAATATAGAGACATGTCCTTTGAAGCTAAAATAGAAAAAGGCAAAGGTACAGTAATTTCACTTGTCCTTGCAGGAGCAGTATCCTGAAGCCAATGACAAAGACCAGCTGCTCATATCAGACCAAAATTCCTATGAGGTAGCGGCTCAGGGTGTCCAGCTCTCTAAAATGCAGAGTGAAAAATCACAGATGCTGTTTACTATTGGAAATTGTTAATAGTCTGAACTTGCCAAAATTTTTAACACTTCAAATCATTCCTAACTAACTGGTATTAGGACTGAACTGGTCCTGCTGGAATTGAAGACCTACTTGAGCTGGACACAGCCATCAAATGCATGTCTGTCCATCCTCAAGTCTGTTAGAGTATGTGAAGATGCAACTACCAACAGGAATGTAATGTTCTGTATCTGTTGTTGCTGATTTTGCACATCTCACCACTCCTCATAAGATGTCTGTTTTTTATAGCTGCAACCAAATTAACAAATGCAGGAATTTTAACCTTAAATCACCACAGATTGGGAATCTGGGGAGGAGAGAGGGAGTGCAGGGAGCTGCTGTGATATGCCTGACCCCGACCAGCAGCTGCTAGTAAAAGCACCACCTTGCACGGTCAGGCTGTCCCTGTGTGTTTGCATAGTTTCTAGTGAGGGTCATGGATTCAGTGTCCAGAAAAGAAAAAAACTTCTTTGCACGGTAGAAGTTTTTTCAGACCTACAATAAAGCCTGTAGCAGCAAACCAGCAGCAACACAGACCACTATACTGAAAGGAATTAGAAAGTTTTTGTTATTTGTCTTGATAAATTGATCCCTTTTCCTCTTAGTCGATCTCAAATTTAAAGAAATTTGCATCAGAGTGGGAAAAAGAAATATCAATCACGTTCTAGAAAAGGAGATACTGGTCATGAAACATTACACTTCCCGTAATCGTCATCACCTAGTGAGTAAGAGCAGTCACGCTGGCAATGAATTGCAGTCCAATTGTTGGCAAAATATTCAATACACAAGGTGCCCCCATTTGATGCCAGAGCTCCTGGAACAGCAGCCAAGCCTCAGAATGTGCTCACACAAGCCCTTTATGAGGAGCAGTACCCCTCAGCCAGCTCCAAAACTCCACAGTGGCTGTTAACCCCTGTACACTGCTGAATGTGCCATGCCCAGGTCCCGCAGCCCCTGCCATGCTGTGTTCCCCCCATCCACAGCTCACCATCATTCCCACCAGATGGGAACCAGCCCCCTGCAATGCATCCCTTCCCTGTAGCCTCCATACAGATGGGCATTCCCTTGTGCAGATGGTCCTGCCTGTCCCCAGACTCCCTCCCAGCACTTTAAAGCCCTTAAATTGTTCTTTAACTGCTTCCTTCCACATGGACATTTCAGTCTACATCATACCCACCATTGCCTACCAGCAACCCAGATTTCTTCCCTTGGAACCTTTTCCAGCCTGGGAAAGGTGGGATAAGATAGTGCCCGCTATCACACCACTAAGCACATTAACCTGTAGCTGGGTTTTATTCTAGACACCCTCTAAGATTCCCTGGCTTTGCAACTACCAAAGAATACAAATAGCAAGGATACTGCAAACAACACAGGGCTACACCTGCAGGACCTGCTTTGTGGTATGAAGTGAAGGATTTCTGATGGTGATCATGAAGAGGAGGCTGCAGCCTGGAGCTGTCACCTGGAGGAGCAAAGCACACATGAGTTTGAAGGGAATGAGGCAATAAGAAAAGCAGAGAAACCGGAGAACAAAATGAGGACCATCTAGCAGGTGCTTCTTTGGAGGTGTCCAATTCCATCAAGGAGCTGCATTCCAGCCCCAGCCAGGGATGGTGGCAGTCCCCACCCTCCAGCAGCTCCAGAGAGCCATGGCAAGCAGCAGGAGAGCTGTGGATGGATACGGGAAGGAGAAGCCTCCAAGGCCATGGGCTGCACTTGACCACACTCACAGCAACGGAGGCTCCCATGGCAGCACTTTCTGGTCAGTCACACCCTTATCCTGGGAATTACCATATCTGCTGCTGGAGAGCACTGGTTAAGCTGCTGGAGCACTCTGGGAGGAAGAGGTTACAAGGGGCTGCCATCTGCAGCAGAGCAGTTCCAGAGCAGAGCAATCCACACAGAACACAAATACAGGTGATCTCAGCCAAAAAGGGCCTTACCTGCCAGCTCGTTAACTGCAAACTAGTCACATGCTTCATTGCACAACCTAAAGTAGCATCCCATCGCAGGTTTTTCTCTCCAAATTCACAGCAGAAGGCACCAGGCGCTAAACTGGTATGAAATGCAAGTTCAGGAGACCATGGTACACAGAGGGAACTTGCCTTCAGCTTATTTCCTAAAGCAGGGAGGCTGCAGCAGCCACAGCACCAGGTGATTTGTCTCTCCATTTCCCCTTTCTCCTCCCATAATTTGTGCATGAACAGGCATGTTTGCATCTCCCCAGCCCCACGGGATGCTCCAGTGCATTCCCAGTGGACAGATACCCAAGAAGCAGCAACCCCAATTTCTAGGGACAGTCCTTACCCTATGGAGAAGGACCCTTCCTGGAAACTTAGCAAAAGATGATTTTGCTGGCCAGTGTAGAGGGACACAAATCTGAATCCCTCTTGAAGTAGTGATTAAGGATGCCAGCAAGTCCCAGTGCATCTCATATTGGCACCAACTTGCAACCATAAATTACTCAGACCTAACAGAAAGAGGGCAGAGGCTGCCAGTGTCCTGTCTAGGGCATGAGCAGAGGAGACACAGTCCTGGTTGTGCATGGGAGCAATATGGATGTGCAGCTCCATGGGCAGCAGAGCCATGACTGGCACCGCCTGTGCCCTTCTGCCTCACCCCTGAGCACAGAGACCCCCAGCAACCAGGGACAGCCTTTGCCACAGCCCCACCACCCCTCCATTAAGAGAATTGCCAGCAACTGAATCCACCTTTCTCCTTTTCTTGCTTTGTGCTGTAAACACTCAAAGTGGATGTGGCGAGCTATCACATCCTTGTCTTTCTGCAGCAATTTCCAATTCATCTGCCCCTAACCTACATCTTGGCAGCCCAGCCTAGCAATACATCACTAATCATTTTTGTCAAGAAGACCCACAGGTGCATGGCTGTCACTAAACAAGCTCCTTCTGAGTCTCAGGATTTATGGCTGCATCCTTACCACCAGTGCCACAGCCAGGATGGCACAGACTCACCCACAGTTTGACTCCTTTGACGTCTCTAAAAAAACTACAGAAATATTAAAGATGAACAAAAGAGCATGTCACAAGGAAAAAGGAGATAAATTATCAAACAATTGGAGGAAAAAATCTAACAACCCAAAACCAAAGAAAATGAGGTCTTGACTGTAGCTGAGGTTGCACAAGAAGAGGAAGGGAAGAAGCATCTCCCACTCAGCTGAAAGAAATCAGCACATAAGAGGCTGCAGGAGAGCAGAGCACATTGACTACACACTCTCTTGCCCTGGGGTGTTTTGTTGGGGTTTTTTTCCAAGCAAGAGGTACAAGTCCAGGCTCTGCTCTTGAAGATCCTGTCAGAGATGGTCCCCAGCCAAGAGGGAAATCCAAAAAGCCTCTCAGAGGAGCTAGAGCAAAGCTTTGCATATGGAGCCATGTATGACAAAAAAACTCAGATCGGTCTTCTCCAAACTTCGAGGAAGTTTGGATGGGGATGGAAGCATCATGGCCAAGATCTGCCTCTTCTCTGACAGGTTAGCCATAAGCACAGAAGATTTTAATTCTCCAGGCCCACAAATGGAAATAGTTTCTCTTGCAAACAGTGTCCAATAGGAAAAGCTTGAGCTGAAGGATTTTGTTTTATGGTCAAAGACAATGTATCAGCTTGTAAGGCAAGGCCAACAGCGAGTGTGTGTTAGATGGCTTTCCTTGGGTTTTAAATGGCTTTTTCAGGTTTCTTTTTTGCTTTCTTTTCTTTTTCCTCTCTCCTTGTGAAAAGCATGCCTTAAATTTTTCTCCTCTTTGTTGGGGTTTTTTGGAGAGGGCTTTGTTTAGTCTCTGGATTTAGGTTTCTCTGCCAAAGCCCACAGATCAAAAGGCACTCGTTTGAAGGTGGCGCGGAGGGCGAGTTTGCTGTGCGAGCTCCCTCCCGGTGCCACCTGCATGGTCACCAAAGCCACACTGGGGCTCCCTGACCACAGGAGTGACACATGCAGGAGTGACAGCACCAACTATTTGTGCTAAAATGCCAAGTTTTGACAGAATTCACAAACATGCTTACAAGCACCCGGGAGACAATCACCGAGGCGGCTGCGGATTGCGTGTTGGCAAGGAGAGCTGGGGAGCAGCGATGAGCAAACAGCGCTGCGGACGCGACGGGGCAGGTAAGTGAGCGCTGACGAACGTGTGAGCGGAGGGAGATCACATTGCAAAACCACAGACGGGCTGTCGCTTTATCCTGGAGCCGTGCCACGCCATACTGACCCCCCCTGCTGCACTTCGCTTGCACAAGAGCCTCCAACCCAAGGAGTGATGTTTGCTTGGGCGCTGCCAGTGCCAGGAGCCTACAGGCAGCCCTGGGCCAGGAGCAGCACTGCGATTTGGCTCCAGAAGGAGCAACCGAGCACAGGTACAGACAAGATTTATTTTTCCTGTTGGAACACATTCGTCTGCAGATTAGCGGCAGCTCCGCGCACAGGGAGCCTGGATACCGCCAGGTGACTCTTCTCTGCCAGCCCACAGCCATCCCCACAGGCAAAACACCTATTCAGCAACAACACCCAGCTCTCCAGCCAGCATCTGGTTCCTCTGGGACTAGTGTCCTGCTCTTCAAGCACATAAACCCAGGTGCCAGAGGGACACTGACCTGCAATTTTTTTTTTCTTGAGGGAGAAGGAAAAAAACCATCCATAAGATGGGGGTTCCCTTTCCTAGAGAACAGTAAAGCTGGTGTTTCTGGACCAGATGCAATAAGGCTCTCTAAAACTCCCAGTTTCTAATTTTTACCAACAAAAAGAGGCCAAAATCTTCAAAAGCAAACCCACAGCAACCCACTACAGCTTCTGATCCTCATTTAGGATAGACTACATCTGAAATCTAATTATCTCTCTGCAGCTCCCTGTGCAGTCAAGGCAGACAGAGAGGGATCTCCAGAGAGCAATTCCTTCAAAACTGCCTGAAACACCTACCTTGGGATGTGACCGACTCTCTCTCACATCCAGCACCCAGGGATGCTACACCGAAATTACTCTAGATCCTGTCTTCTGGGACATGTGATTCAGACTGCACCTTCACACTCAGCAGAGCAGCTTGTCCTTCCCCGTATTAGCATCTTCAAACACCTGGAGGTCAAGTAACATCTTTGGTGTGTCTTGACCCAAGGGACTGCAACAGAACTACAAACAGTCTGTGAGAGGAGGCAATTTCACAGTTTGTGCTTTATTTTCCTTTCTCCCCCCAGATTATGGCAATCTAATAACTGAATTTAGAGTTCCCATACAGACACACAACAGTTTGCTTTTCCATTATTTGGCTCCAGAAATGTCCACTGTTTGGGGGCAACTGCTAAGACCCTGGTCACCCTGCTACAAGAAAATCAGTGCTTTGGGAGAGCATATGTTGATGCAGCAGTTAAAGAACTCTTGGACAATCCAGCTGGAGAGGACTTGCCACTCATTCTGTAAGGAAGATGGTGAAAAAATAAAAGTGACTGCTAGGGACATGGTTCATATCAAAGCTAAGCAGAAATCACCACGGTTTTTAAACATGAGGAAAAAAAGGCAAAGCATACTTGGCAGGAGACAGAAGAGGAATGGGCAAGAAAGACAGATGGTGAGAGAAGCACTGCTGACCGTGGCTGTTCAACCCAACCTGAAAGGCAATCCATGCTGCCTAGAGAGCTCTTCAGCAAAACCCCACATCTTTCTGCGTGACAGAAGAACATCCTTCAAGAAACACTATTCCTGCTTTTCTAGAGCCAATACATAAAATGTAATTCAGCTTCAATTTCCAGGGACAGGAATGGAGCCACCTGTAAAGAAGCAGTGCCATCCCTGCCAATGTACATCCCAGGAGACTGGGAGCATTGGTGAGGACTGAAGAGGGCTCTGCACAACAAAAAAGAGCAGATAATTCAGCAACATCTATTGAGACCCATTCCATTCCTAATGAATGGATAGGAAGAACAGAAAGAAACCAACGGTGCTATCACATTCTAAGTGAGAAATGGAAGTTTTGTGGCACATTCTTCTAGCAGGAAGGCTGTGTACTGTGGATGGCCACCATATCAGTAGAAGCCACCCCAATTTTCTGAGCACCAGTATCAGGTAGACTGAACAACTTGGAAGGGATTGAACCAGTATAAAGGGAGGATGAAGGAGAATGGCCATGGAGCTGGGATGTTCACAACAGGAGCAGTGAAGGAAATGGACCAGTTTCCTGAACAATGCCACAGAGTGGGTAACACCTGAAATCACCTGCTACAACACATTTGCAGGCACAGACTTGGCACAAGGGTGGAAAGATTCACATGCCAAAGCATTAACACCAGTGGAAGGCAGAAAGGTAGGTGACAAGAGGGAACGCAGTTTCCCCTCTGGCAAAGGTGACAGGATCAACTTTTTAACCAACAACCCTGTCTGCCTGCTCAGGCAGCTTGGAAAAATTGCCATCTCACCTCACACAAGGCACTCTAACCTGAGGTGCCAACTTCCAGTTCTGTTGCTCAGGACCAGGGCTCGTGGATCCCAAGTGTTGATCCTCAGATGGAAAAGGTAACCCCAACTCAGCTGCAGAGCACGGCCATCTCCTGACCACGGCAGGTTCATGTGAAAACAGTCCTGGAAGCCAAATTTATAAACATACTCTTCCACCTGCTAAGACTTTGTTTGCCAAACACAACCTTGCCCAAACCTCCAGCTGGGCTTGCAGAGCTCTGTGGTTTCTTCCTTGTGCTTATCTCCAACCCTGCTCCAATTAACAGCTAATTTCCCCTCTATATCTGGCTACTCAAAGAGAGATCTTGCAACACAGAGGTTATTAGCTGCCAAGGCGGGGGCCTAACAGCATCTCACCACCTTCTGCTTGGCTGAAACCAGATAAATCCTGTCAGCATCGCCAAACAAGGAACCTGCTGCCCTGTGACCCTCCAGGAGCATCTTCATTAGACCCAGCTTCCCCCATCCCTGTGTGTTTGCTGGGGACCTCCAGTACCACAGTGCAAATGCCATCTCATTACAGTAACTGGTGTAGGGAGACAGGAGAAACTTCACCTGAACTGAGTCGATAATTCTCCAGAACCATCTGCCAAGGAGCACCACCGAGGCTTCTGTCCTGCCACTCACACCTTTGCAGGCAAACATCACTTTATTTTACTTATCATCACTTTCATTTAACTTCAGCCCAGGAAGCTCCACAGTGAATGTTACATGAGAGAGAAAAAGGAAATATTTTCAAATTTAAAAGTAATATGAAAGCCAGTAAACACTAAATTGCCTAGTAATCCAAATCGTTGTATTTGTCGGTAGGAAACAGAAAAAGCCCAGCTAAGCACTATGTATTTAGCATTTTAAAGCTAAAAATAGCAGTAGCTACATCAGCAGTGAGAAGGAGTTTGAACAGAAAGTGAATGATCACCAGCAATTATTTCTGGATATTTTAAGTAAGTGCCCTGAAATTGGAAAAGGCAACACACATTCAAAACCCTGTCCTGGCTTACACGAGAAATACAACCAGGTAAAGCATTGCAGTGAGGGGAGGAATGCTGAAGACAATGATAAAGAAAAGCTAGATGTTAGAAAAGATCAATTATCTATAAGGGAGCAAGATGTCCTTAGGGAAGATTTAACACTGAGAAGGATTTTAGATTTTTAAAGGAAGATTCCTCATCTCCTCTAGCAGTTTGGCTACCCAGACCAAATGGTGCCTCCTGGCCTACAATTTCCTTGTGAGGGGAAGAGGAGGGGCAGGCACTGATCTCTTCTCTTGGTGACCAGTGACAGGACCCAAGGGAATGGCCTGAAGATGTGTCAGTGGAGGTTTAGGTTGAATATTAGAAAGATGTCCTTACCCAGAGGGTGGTTGGGTACTGGAACAGATTCCCAAGGGAAGGGGTCACAGCACCAAGTCTCCCAGAGTTCAAGAAGCATTTGGACAATACTCAGGGACATGGGGATGGTACCAGGCTAGGAGTTGGATTCAAATTCTTGTGTGTCCCTTCCAACTCAGCATATTCTGTGATTCTGTGAAATTAATCCACTCCATCAGCGGGAGCACCAGATGTAGCTTGAAATGAGAATGATTACCTTGGTGACTGACATGATCCATGGAGGAGCACGGGGAATATCACACAGGAATGGGAACGCTCTGTGGCTGTTGCAATGTCCACTCCACTTTGGCAAATGCAGCTCTGTCATGTGGCTCCGGGGGGATCTTGGTGCTGCACAGGGAGCCCGGGGCTCTCCCCTGCTGCTCCCTGAGAATCCAGGATCTTTAGGGCCATCAGAGGTGAGCAGGCAAGAGGCACCAGCACTTTACTTGGAATCTAATCGCAAACAAGTGAGACTGGAAATAAAGTCTACATTTTTAGTCCCTGGAACAACCATCCTGAGATTAGGCCTCTCTGTCACCAGAGAGCACATGCTTCAGGAAAAGCTCATTCAAAGCAGCACCGGGCCAGGGAGACTTTTTACACAGGACTGCACCTTACACAAGCATCCACAGATCATTCCCTCTGACCATGCAGCTGGCACCACTTCCAAGCAGTTATTAAAAATAAAATAAAGCACTGCTAGCTCATAAACCTTTAAGTGCAGCTCACAGCAGCATTTGTGTGGTGTGAGAGGCACCCAAGGAACCTGCACACAAGCTGCAAATCACAGCATAATACATGGCATTATTAACAGCAACCTACAGCAAGGCACAAACTCATCACTAAACCCTGCATGGAAATCTGCTCCAGATTAACCATCCCGTTGTATTTAAGCTTTCATTACACCACGGTTGTGCCATGGCTCTCCTACCTCTGCAGGCTAGGAGGGGAGATGTCCTTCGCCTCCCTCCCGCAGCTGCATCCCGGTCCCTGCGAGCTCCTGCTGGAGACCCACAAGAGGGCAGTCGGGGTTGCCTTTTCCCTCTATGTAATTTTCCACTGTAACATCCCGGGAAGCCTCACCACAAAGTCGATTTTCAACTTCTGTGGCCACTTACAGCTGCTTTCTGACAAGAATGTCATTGGTATTATGCCACAATACATACAGGTAACAGAATATATTTGCAGCAGATGAAGAAGCTATTTATTGATTTAGCCTCTGGGATGGTGGTGGTGCATGGGGCAGCCTGCTTCAGACCTGCATCAGCCACCAGGCCCCCCAGATCCCATGGCTGATTATGCTGGTGTTTGTAGGATTGTGGTGTCCATAAAGCTTATGCTGCATTTTCGAAGACTGAAGCTTCTCCTGCTTTATTTATTCAGAAAGTCAAACCAACTGTATTAGGTATAGATACAAAATATTAGAAAAATTAAATCTCTCCTCAGCTGAGGAGAAATGTTACACTATTATCAATATGGAACTCCAAGACCACA
>JAOXXN010000102.1:29643007-29659099 GCA_026770055.1 Myrmophylax atrothorax
AGTTTTCAGAATTGGAAGACAACACTTTTACAAAAAAGAATGTAACAAAAAATATCAAAGAGCAATTTTATTTATCTTTTTTTGGCACAAAACTTACAAGAACCATTTTGTTCCCTTCTTAAATTTAATACAACTAGCAAGGGAAAAAAAAGGCATACTAATACATTTAATGAGCTGTACAGCAAGTGACATGTGGAAAGAGGCACCAGAAAGATCTACCAAAAATCAAAGTGCATGAAAAATACCTACTCTGAGCGCCTCATGGTATTGTATTAAGGCACCACTCCTTTAGAAGGTTTACTGAATACATCAAGTGTGCAACTTCTTGGGTTTTGGAATGTAAGAGTCCTTCAGCCTGCACTGGAACTGGATACTGCAACCTCTGAATGGAAGAACACTTCTCTTTGTAAATGTTAAATGGAGAGGCCTCTTTCTGCCCAACATCCCCTCTCAGCCAGGCGTGTCACTGTCATATGCTTTGAAAAAGCCAACACAGGTTATCAGAGTGACCAGCATTTTACTTCAGAGTTTTAAGCTGTAGTGTACACCAGACCTATGAATTCTTTACAATGGTTTTATAGAAAATAAACACTGCAGAGACAAGAGTAACATGGGACATATCAGTAACTATGTTTAGATAGTTTTATCAAAAGAACATTTAAGGACTTTCTGGAGTATCTCTTTAAAAAAAAATCTGAGTAGTGTTATAAGCCAGAATAATTAAATACACTTTTCGACAGAATATTACAAAGCTTCCTTCAGGACTAGCAATCAAGTCTGACAAACTCCACAAGACTTCAGGAACTTTCAGTAAGAACGTAGAAAAAGCCCAATATTAGACAGGAGTAATGATTCTCATAATTAGAAACATTTAATGCAAATACCTGTAACTGCAAACCATGTCATACAGGTGTGTACACATACACGCACACACACATTGAAACATCATTACAAGGGCCAAACAGACACCTTGGGTCATTGTGGATTCTGCACGTCACTGCTCTGAAGTACTAAAGAAGCTGCAGGTTTTTTATTTCAGCACCTTCATTAAGAACCATTTGTTTCTGAACCAAACCACTTCAGTTACAAGAAGGTATCACAGGCCAGATTCACATCTAGTGTAAACAAGTTCCAAACAACCAAACAGAAGTTGCATCTGCTTCTTACCAGCTTTGACTTTGGTTTTGCTGCTCAGCTGGACCACCAGTCTCTTTTACTTGCAGAAAGAAGTTTAATAAGAAATCAATGCCCATATCAAAACTGAAGGGGGAACCAGTAAATGCAGAATATTGTTATCAAACCACTGTACAACACCTCTACTGTAGAGAGTTTCAAACATCTCAGGAGCTTGAGACTGCTTAACCTGAACTCTGGAAAAGCATATTTCTCTATGGACATGCAAAGGCATTTAAATATGAACTCTAGGAATTACAGTATTTCTTTTTTTGTCCTCTTATGGTATAGACCTTGAGAACACAACTGTGTGCCCCATTATAAAACCAAAGCACCCTTGAGCACTAAAAATGCTAAACAGCAAGGGCTGGAAAGAAGGGCATCTGGAAGTGATCTACACATTACAGAGCATGGTGTTTCACAAGTCTCAGAACAGTTCAGTTCATACTTGCTGGGATAACTTTCACTATACCTTTGTCCCAGTACAGAGCTGTAGTTTTCAGTAACTCTTTTACTCCTGCATTATTTGCTCCCACATATAAAACATGCCACAGAAGTGGCAGTCAGGGCTAAACACTTAACAACATGTCCTTTTTGTCCTTTATTAACATTTATTTCATGATTTGTATGTAAGTCATGTAGCAACTTAACATGGGTGTTACACACTGTGCTTCCATTCTCTGGCACTTGGAGGAGGAATTCATTTCCAGATAATCACATCTTGCTGAAGCATTCCTTTGCATTTGTCCAAACTTGAATTCCCTTTTTAAAAAAAAAAAAAACAAACAATTAAAAATCAACAATTAAAAATCTAACCTCATCCACAGAAGACTCTATGAAGAAGTCTCATAGAAATTCATGAAAGAATAAGGCAGAGACCACATGGTCTACTCTCTCTATATATCAATCTCAATATTAACATGTCACTGAGTTCACATAGGATGAATATGTGAGAGATTTTACACCAGTGATTTCCAATCTTCTGTGACTGCCATGTTCCTAGTTATTCAAAGTCTGCATCTGACCCCTGCTGACACAGTAAATACACTGGCTGGGCCTTTCACAAGCCAAACATACCTTTTTGCACATGCTAATCTGCATAACTGCATAGCTTATAAGTGCCTCCTTCAAATCGTGATTCTTCTGCTCTTTAAACCGTTCAATGTCAGCCCAGGCACTTTTCACAAAGTCTCTGAAATTAAAAGCAATTATTTCTGTCAGTAAGTACTTCGAATGTTCCATCCTCAGCTCACCTTCCTTCCTCTGGACCCTCAGCAGAGAAGTTGTGTATGACAGCAAGTAAACCAAGTCCTACAATTACTGCATCCTTCAGTGTCCTCATTTAATAACTGGCACTACTACCTAATTCTTCATCTTCTTCTTAAGGTTTTTAACCTAGAGAATAATTTCACAGGAGGTATTAGGATATTTGCTTGGTTTGGTGGGGTTTTTTTCCCAGGAAGCATCACTGCCATAGAACCAGAATAAGTCAGAATACACTTTTTTCTTCAGATTCCTTTGGGGTAACTAAATCTTTATGCAAACATTCAGCACACCACACTGCATGTTTCTTTTTCAATTGTCAAGTCAGAATCTTCATCTTCCCAATGTGAAAACTCACTTGTTGTCAGGATGTGAGACTGTCAAATACAACAAACATTTACAATGCAAATTAAACTTGGAGAATTCACTTCAGAAATTAATTTTCATTTGGTGATGTGTGCTCACATCTCCTTATCTAAAATGCAGGCATATATCTATACTTCATACTTTCATTTGTGCTGGACTTTACATACAAGGCAAGTATTCACTTGAAAATTCCTTCCAGAGCTACAAAAGCGTATCTCCAATACATCTGTCAAAATGATTAAGAAATTGCATTTACTGAGTCTTGTGTTGTTTTGAACTGTTCATGAACCAATCTTATCTTTCCAGCTCTAATGCAAACATATTAGGAGATACCACATTTACCCCTTGTGTTATATGACAAACGTGCTTTGACACAATCACATTCTTTTAGGAATGTTAGTTCCTATTTTTCATTTTTGCATTCTTGAAGAAAATTTCATTACAGCATCAAGAAGCAGTTACTCAAACACAACTCACCAGAGCTTCTATCTCTTTCAAACAGGAGCCAGTTGTCCCCCATATGAGAGGTTGCAGAATACGAGCTCAGGACCCATACACATAAACCAAACTAAATACAGTATTTGAAGCAAATCAGCTTTTGAGTCTCGGCCTACTCAGCTGCAGACCCACAAGCCCACCTGCTAAATATATTACTAGTTGGACATAAAAGCATGCAAGTCAGCCATTAGAGTGGGGCCAGTAACTGGGAAAGTCATCAGGTTTTACATAAGCCATACACTCAGACCAGAAGCTAACTGCATGTACTGCACTCTATTTCACAACTTGCAGCTGACAGGAGCTTTTATAGACAGCTCATAAACACCAAGAATATATTAAAAACACTTATAAGATGCAAACACCTTCAAGAGCATCCAGTCAAGGATTTCTGCTAAAACAAGCCCTGTGTTTTCATTGAAACAGTCAAGCCCATTTACCTGCCCTCCAGATTTTTAGACTTCAGTTGCTCTTCTCCTTCCTGTATCTGCTCTTCTAGAACCTTTATCTTGGCTTCCCTCTGCTCGGGGGTTTCCTGCCCAAAGAGCTTGCTGGTCATCCCCTTCAGGGAGAAAGTTCTCACAGTCTGCAAAAAAACAAAGACACTCTAGATTTGGAATTCCTGAGTGTAGCCACAAGACATGAAGTGATTTTTACCACCATTTGTGCTTGTTCTTATTATGTGGCTGATTTTTTGCTTTAACTTCCATTTCATTGATAGGGAGCTATGGGGGCTCACATTAGACCAAGCAAAGTGGGGAAGAAATAATTTGATGTTCAAACTCTTCAAGGCTGATAGAGGTAAACTTTCAGAGAAGTCTTCCTGCTGAAGTAGGAAAGAAACTAAGAGAAAAAACAGCCATAAAGGAGTTCCATTTAGATCATAAATGAATCCAAGAGCAACATTAAGAATTCTAAAAAACTGTCAGTAACCATTTTCAGATACCACTTTCTATAAAATATTCCATACAAAAGGGACTAACACCACGTATCAGTAACACTCACTATTCAAAAGGCAGAGGAAGCCTTTTCAAATTTCCAACATTCTGATCCTTAGTATAGAGTTGTCTGTGTTATTCTGCTCACGTTGTATTTACTGCAACCCTGTACTTGCTCAGTATTCAATAAAAGAAGTTTGGAACAAACAGTTTATGTCACTAAGAACCAAGTTACTTTAAACCTCACATGTCTAGAGCTCATATGATACTGCTTCTCATAAGCAGCAGCCAGCATGCTGGTGCCATTTAAATGTCATTCTAAGTAACTTGGCTCAAATAAAAAATAAATTTAAAAAGAGGCATCTTGGAGAAGAAAGTGGAAAAAGACTCACTCCTGTTGCCAGCTCCTCACACTGCTGTTTCTTAGATGTTAAGTCCTGCGCAGCCATTTCCAAATCATATTGCATTAGTTCGTGTTTCCTGCAAACTGCCCTGAAAAGTAAGTAATGAAAAATCTGTCACATAATACTTCGTTTAGCTACATTTCCCTCCAGGCAAAGTTTATAAATGACATCATGTTTTGTTTGGTTTTTGACAGGAAACACCTCCAGTTATTTATCTAGCTCAAATTCAACTGACTTATCAGAGACTGCATAACTGCAAATGCTGTAGTTAAGGAAGCTTGGATCAAAGTATAAATAAAGTTCTTAGTACAGCAGCATTCTGCTCCTCTTCTTAGACTCATTCTACAACACACTCAGCAATACAAGCCCTACCACCCACTTAAGGACACCACTGTAAAATAGTGTTATTCAAAATACGTGACAGAAAAATCACACCTTTGACAAAAGGTACCTGGAGACGGTACCTGCCACAGCAGCAATCAGTCAATCATAAAATTCCTCACATTTTGTTTTATAAACAATGAAATAAGAAACTGTTTCCAGATTCATACAGTGCCTTTCATCTGGAAAAGAGGAGTTTCCTCTGACCACCTGCACTAAGTCCCAGTCCTGTGTGGGCTGACGATGCTACATCCGTGCTCCACTGCCGGATGCACATCCGTCTCCCAGGAGAGGCTACAAGTGCTCTGGGCTCCCACACAGCAGCCATCACACTTGCCAATCCAATTCTCTACAGCACTACTGGTTCAGAGGAAGCCTGTGGAAAGCACAACAGCTTGAGGCACACTCCTACAACATAAAGGAATTTGCGTTTGTGTCCACACTTGTAACGGATGACTCTTTGATAAAGACTAATGTAAAACAAAACCAAACCAAACAAAAAAATCAGTACTTAGATGCACAATACTGTACAGTAGATAAAAGTTATACTGGGCTGTTTGAAAGTTCCTGCAATTTATAATGGTTGTAGCAGCTCTGTTTGGCCTATCTCAATTGAAAGCTGAAGCTTTCAGCACATTGGGGCACTATTACACCAGAAGCCAAGGAAACAGGGGAACCAAAGGAATAAACAGCATCTCCTTCCACAGTATACAGATCTTAACATTTCTATCTTTTCACTATTAGTCAGCTCAGTTTTAATTAGTATTGCCACTCACATGGCAATCAATTATATGTAAGCAAAATAAGAGAGGAGAACATAAAGACTGCATAACATTAATATTTCCCATTTTTGGAGAACAGAAGAGGACACCAAACTAAATTCAACATCAATGCGACATTAAAGAAAAGGACTACAGCTTCCATTTGAGCTAAAGACTTCTGTACATACCGTAGTGCTTCTGCATAGAAAAGATATTCTTTCAGCTGATCTGCATAGTGTTCCTCTTCTTCCAGAATGTCGTCAATAGAAGCTGCATATCTAGTGAAAACAATCATAGTTAAATAAGAGTTGCTAAATTTAACCTTTAAGGATACACATCCAGTAACAAGGGAGGACACATGTTTGACAGAAACACCAGCCACAAAATAAAACAGTGAAGGACAGTTCCAGAAAGGGTTTTTCCCCTTATTTTTAATTAAATTCTGAATCAGCTAATGCAAGCATTCCTGGGGGCTTGTTTCTTTGGTTGTTACTACAAGCAATCTTTTGACAAGTACAAAATCTACCATAACTCTCCTGCTGAAGATGAGGCAGTTTTTCTTACAGGAAAGAGAAACAATTTATTCCTTTTCTTCAGGGGACTGTCAATAGGCAGCATCAAGGCAAAAAAAGAAAGACATGGTGCAGAAGAAATCCTGCAAGGCTTAAAGCATTAAGGCACAGGAATGTGAACGTCACATCTTCTGAAAAGGGAAGAGGCTCTTTCATGGTTCACTATTCAGCCCAAGTACCAGATAACTCACAGTGGTGCTCTGAACACCACAACATCAAGTCTCTTTAGCTCCTTCAAAGTCTGTTGCTTTGTTTGCTCTCTAAGTCCAGCATATCAATTCAGAGCAACAAGAAATGTAACCCTCGTTTTAGGGATAATTCTGAAGCACATGGACTTGGACCCATTCTGCAGCTCTTGCATTCAGTATGTGTTTTGTTATTTAGGCTGACGGCTCCTAAAAAGACAAAAAGCACTTTATTTTTCTAGTTTATACTGTTTATTTGACAGGTTCTTGCTAACCAAGACAACTGTCTTGAACACATTTGCAGTGACAGGCCTACAGCTAAAGAGGTAACTGCACATCTCACTTGGCACAGCAGTAGAAATCAGACACCCCTTCAGCCTGTGACACAGGGCACGAGCCACTGGAGATAAACAGAATGAATGAGATCCCATCACAAATACCTCCATCTATTCTGCCAGCTCACTCTGGATTCTCAAACATGTGGCAATCCCTTGCACATCTGCAGGCTCTCTGAACTGAGCATATGCCAGCAACCAGCACAATGTGACTCAAATGTTGATTACAGCTCCTCTTGGCTTTCAAGGTTTTGCAAAATCCTTGAGTTTTTCCCTTTCTCCCTGTGCCTCTCCAGTAACTGGCTCTATGGAAGAAGTGGCAAGAGTCTCAAATTGAAAGGGAACTGGTTATGTGAATTTGATAAGTTTGCAAATATGATAAGTTGTTCTGATGCTCTGCAGAATCAGACACAGCACATCCAGGAAAAGCTCTATCAAGGCTATTGGTGATGAACACACATAACACACAAAGTGTCCAGCAACTGCAGATCAGTTTATGTAGAAGGGATAGAAGAACAGGCAGAACAAAAATCCACATTATGAATCAAAGTCATTAATAAATCCAAACTTGAAAAATTTGATGAAAAATATACTTGTTCTGAAAAAATCCTGCAGCCACACAGGTCATAAATGGCTTGCCCTCTCTATTTTTAAGTCCTGAAGTGCAATAATTTTAGTATAGTGGTTAAAGGTTTCTCAGGGCAGCAGATGGACCACATTTCTGTTTCAAGCAAGATCTACATTTAGAACAGTGCTAGAACTCATCTGTAGCAGAACAACTTTCAAGAAAAAAAGAAAAAAATAAGACAACTAAAAAATCCCACCAAACAAAATCCTACCTTACCTAAATAAGGGCTTTCATAATGAGTTCTATTTGAAAAGCAAAAAAAAAAGTAGTAAGACAAGCTACATTTCTGACTGCCTAAACTTAGGCAAAGCAGGGAAAATGTTAAGGAGAAAGGCTGCAGTAATTTCTAAAGGTACCTAACATGTTCTCACCTTCATGGGAACTGTCAACTAAATCCCTGTTTTACTTTAGACTGGCAAATAGCAAAAAGTACAGAAGTCAAAGGTCTGGCATTGTTTTCTTTCATCTTTTAAATACTAGAGTTATAGCCATTCACTCCAACGTTCTCAGCATACTCTGTCACTTTAGCAAGGTTCATTCTGTAATACAACACACACCCAGAGAACTTTGGGATGTCTCCTCCAAATGTTAAGCAGTTATAGATCATACTAGACAGTAACAGCTCAAAAGTTTAAATAAACATCTAGTAAAGACTACGGCATATGGGATAGATAGAGAATAATTAAATTAGTCTTGAAGTTTAACATCTATATTAGGCAACCTTCTTGAAGTAGCTTTCTGTTGCAATAAACTGCTGCCTGATGTTATGGGAATGATAACTGAACTGGTAAGTTATACTTTCAAGAGATCATAGATATGAACCTTACTGGTAGGAGACCACAGGGGTCACTGAATGAGTTCCTGAATCTCACAGCTGCTGCTTTTTGCTTGGTTGTCACTAAGGGATTACTGTCATAGGAGAGTGCCAGAGCAGAGATGACAGACAACGAAAGCTACCTCAGGCTTCATGCAGTGACTAAAGTTACCCAGAATAGCAGTTATCCACTGCCATTACTCTGGATCTTTAGCCCTAACTGTGTTACAGACAGAACTATTAACATTTTGGATGTGTGAAGAAGGTTCAGCCTCCTGACTGAGAACTGAGACAAACTTAATTTCTAAGTGTTTGACATCTTTGAGTGGTGTATCTGAACCACTGAAAACCTACTTTTGAATCCTTAGCTCCACTATATTATGCTATGTTTTCATAATCTCTTCAATTTCTGCCTACCACAGTAGGTGCTTAACACTGCATTCCACCTCTACTTCAATTACTTTTCTTCTGAAAGCAGAACACATTCTCCATTTCTTTATTTTCACCAGAACCCTCTGCCTAAAATATATTATAACTTTTCTTAGATGCAAACTACCACATTAGCCACAACACAGAAGTGTGAACAAATTATTGAGAGGGGTTAAAATTCTTAAAGATCTGATAAAACCAGAATTATTCTGATAGAAGGTGAGGGTGTGGCTCTTCACACTCTTCCACTTGAAAAGGCCAATAACAATTGACAGCTTGAGAACTTGACAACACAAATAACAACCAGGCAATAGTACACATGTAAATCTCCACTGTAAACTAAACCTGATAATTTTATTTCCACATAAATTACATTTCATTCATAAAAATATTGTATGACGTGTGAAACATCTTCCACCTCTAGCTGGAGTTATTACTTATCTGTTCTGTGAGATTACAGAAGTGGAATCAGTGGTAAGAAATGCTGTTTCACCTACTATACATGACTACCCGTAAAGCAGAAAGCATGAGCTTAGAATAAAACTTCTGTGAGCACTCTCATGTGCCAGACTCTTATTTTGAAGGGTGTGCTTCGCATACTCTGCCAACTGACTCTAAAGATGCAAACAGGGAGGATTCTTTATTATACCCAGTCAGTGCTTGTTTCCAGAATCTATTGGAGTTTTGGTGCCGATTAATTAAAAATCTTAACTCTCTATAATTAAGTCCAAACCTGTGTACCATATTCTGCACGGTACAAACTGCTGCTATCAAAACCAAATGGATCTCATCAGGTCTGCAGTATATTAAAGTTGTAGTCCACCAGTTTCTGGCAGAGCAGCATAAAAGAAAAACTGGAAGAATTCCAAACACTTCTACAATTTCAAAATAATAATAAAAAAAGAAACCTCTCTGGTTCTCCCGAGACTTTTTGAGCTACTTAATACGGTATATGGATGCTAAAAATGTGCCTGCATCCAAGGCACAGAAATACTGTATACCTAAAAACAACGCACCCCCAACTTTCTCGGCACTCAAATGTACTTTGGGGTTGAGGGAAAAGAGAGGAAAGAGCGAGAGTTCCACATCTGGCTTACATCAAACTATCAGATATTCAGTCAGTACTTACACATCCATGTGGTGGCCAGCACTCTGCAAACCATCCCCCATCTCCTTTTCTATTGCACTCCACTCACTGTAGGAAAAACAAACGAGAAACAACATCACACATGAAGGGTAAGGGAAGTTAATAAGCTGCATCCTGTATACAGTTTCTTTCCAGGTGACACCTGAATGGAAACTGCCTCAAAGTTAGAGTTGGCCAAACTGTTTCTTTCTCTAAGGAGCAGCACTGACAATGTGGCAAGGCTATTTTATGGCACTCTGTTAAGCAATTGCCCCTAAAGTCATCATCACAAATATACTTAGTTTGGGGTTGGTTTTGAGCAGAAAGTCTTTTTCAAAAAGCTGAAAGTATATTTAAAACAAACCAAACAAAAACTAACCACCTAGCACTTAATATAAATGGGGCAGGGGACAACGACAAAGATGAACTTTCTAAACCAGATTTTTGTCTAACATGCTCATCAAGAAGCAACTAAGCTTTCCAGACTGGCAACACATCCGCTTGAAGCCTCTCATTCCAAAAAACAGAAGGTGGGATTTGACTTTTGTAAGCATTTTACTTCTCCTGAAGCCATTTGATGTATGTAGCTTTCTGTTGTCATAGTAGACTACTGTTTAATTCTATTCATTAAAAAATATCAACTTGCAACTGCCTCTTTACTACAGCTATCTAGTTACATCAGGAGAGATAGCAAGAGACTTGCTCTGGACATCCTGGCATGTATATTGCAATTTTGTGTTCTCAGTTCTGTGAAACCTTATTTGAGTTCTTAGTTACAAGAATTACACTGACAATTCTTTTTACAAGGAAAAAAGGAGAGGTTCCCCTCATATTTCACATAATTTACATGTAATGCATCTATTCTGTCCTTCATTTTTTCATAAACATTCCACTCTGCTGATGTTGACATTTGTTTGTCTTTGTGTTATTACAGAACTACACCTAATTTCATTTTAAAACCTCCAATGAGAAAGACATCTGCAACCCATTAACCCAGAGAATTAAATTTAGCACTTGAACAGTGTGTAGAAGCAGGAGGTTTCCCTTAACCAGAAGTTTAGATTCTTTAATTCTCCAGTGAGACGGAAAACTTGAGCATGCAATTCCCTCATATAAATCAAAAAAACAATTGGCAAATTCACTTTAAAAAGCTACTACAACTGGATAGATACAATGGTTGATTTTTAACCAATGAAAGACCTAGAAGCTTTTAAGAGACAACTGCATGAATATAGAAACAAAGTTACTTTCTGAAGAAACAAAATGCCAACACAGCAGGAAAAGGCCGAAGGTCTGGCACACAAAACAAAAGCCTAGCCTTCCACTAGAGACTGAGCTCAGCAGATCTGGAGATCACTATGCAACACAGAAATCGCATCAGTACTGCAATACAGAGCTTTTCAAGATAGATACTGTTTCAGATATACTCTTCAAAAGCATAACAATATAACCAACAAATTCGCTTCTCTCTCCCCACATCGGTCTTTGAATGTATTTAAAACCTGGATGGACTCTTACCTGAATACTCTCCCATAGTTGCCATGGACTTTATAGACACCATATAGCCGGTCTGCTACCCTCTAAAACATTTTAGAGACAGATTTTGGTCACCAACAGTAAGTGCAGTTGCTTTGTGAAAACCCACATAAAAATTCCAAGTTAAAGCCCAAAAGTTCTTACACAAAGTTCTTACACATGTAAACAAGATTAGGCCTAAATCTAATCTAAGCCACTACTTGAAAGAAAAATCAACAGCATTGATTTCAGAAGACTGAAGTCGCAATCAAGGCTACATTGAAAAACAGGATTTCAAGGATTTCTTTGGAAGTGCTCATTTATAGCATATGCCTATGGAGACCATAAATAACCAAGTTCCCTTCAGTTTTTGATAACCAAATATCCTTTATCTGAATAGTGCCAAATTTATATACACACTTCTTTATTTAACTTATCAATGGCAATACAGAAGTTCATTCTGACATCAAGATTGTAGGGAAATCTTCAGTAAAATTCTAAAGAAGTGACTTGATTTTTCCACCCATGTCAGCGAACTGAGGAAAAGGAAATGAATGAGCTGCAGAACTCACTGCTCAAGCTAGATGTCATTTCAGCTGTTTGCAGTGTCAGTACCTGCTGCAGCCAGCACTACAATGCTGGCAGCATGTATGTATGTATGGCCAGACTTCATGAAAGAAGATCTGGGCAGGGCTCTCCCCACGTGGGTGTGCCCTTCCAGCCTGACCAGTGGATGTTTTAGGTGAGGCACAGCGTGTGCAGAACTGGCCCCACCGTTTCAGTCCTAAGGTCCATCTGCCACGGCCGAGCGAGCTTGGACAGTGACAGGGAAGTCCTCGGGACTGTCACAGCACCCAGTACTAACCGGGGCTGACCCTGCTCAGCATCCGAGATCTGACTGGATGGGATTGAACTGCCAGGGGATGGTCCCCACTGAGACTCGAACTCTCGACCTTGGGATTTGGAGTCTGGAGTGCTCTCCATTACACCATGGGACGGTCTTGCATCTACTGCCCTTACTGCTTAAACAATTAACAAACTGGAAGGGGGTAAGAAGTTGATAAAACAAATAATCTGAAATCTGGAAAATATGTGTGACACTAACTGGCTAAAGGACTGTCTGCTGAGCTTGTCTGAAAGAACTGGCTGGTCTACAGGCATTTTAAGATTACTGATGATAATGCCTCTGCTTTGAATGGACAGAATAGGATGCAGTCTTCAAATAACTGTTCCAGGTTATGACACTTCTGCAAAACACATTTTTCCACCCACTCTGTCTCTTCTTGTTTTTATAATGAAGAGGCAAAGAGATGGAATGTGCAGCAATAACTCATGACACAGTGCTTTTGGCTTTACTACTATTTATTTACATACTGTGTATTTTGGCATCTATATTGTCTATGATAATATTGACTCATACCATCAAAACCCATCCTGCATTGAATTTGAATTCTTAGACCATTGTCATGGTAGAATGAGTTCAAATACATAACAGTTCTCCCATAGGATCACATTGGAATGGTTTATCTTAAGAAATGGGAGCTATGGTAAAGAAAAGTCAGGAGAAGGTAGACAGTATTATGCCAGAAAGAAACACCTAACAGGACAATGTAAGTAGTGAAGTCTGATAGTACAATTTTTAAAGCAATATTACACCTATTAACTAAGAGAAAGGGAAGATTAATATAAATACATTTATAAAAATCGAATAAAAATCATTTGTTTCTGACTGTTGAGAAAGTTGCTGATCTTGGCACTCTGCAAAGACATAATGAAGCAGCTCCTGAGACAGCAATATTTCATGGCTGACAGAAGAAATGATTGCTGGAGTAGAAAGTAGGATCATTTTAATTTCCCATATATCCAGTTCTTGTGAGGAAACAATGACATTATTACAAGCATTGTGATTTTAACATGACTGAATGCCAAGCTGGAAATATGATGCCAGATCTAGACTCTCTGAAGCCAATTATTGACTGTCTCCTTGCTAACCATGTTCATGAAATAACAGCTAGCACATTATATGGTATAATGTTCTTTGGTGAGAAGCATGGGAAGAAGGTAAGTCTGTTCTGATCTTCAGGATGATCTATTGTAAATAGCAAAGCAGATAAGAAACTAAAGGACTAAACAGGTTGAAAATTATTTCCTAGCTTATGGAGAAAAGATGTTGGTAACAACCAGTAGTGATTTTTAGTATTTCCACTTAGGATCATTTGTATCAAGACAGGCACTAGACTTTTTTTTTCCAGTAGCTTTATATTCAGCACACATTTGTATCCATGCATGACTTCTCTCATGGTACACCTAACATGAACTGCACGTTACCGTATATATAGGATTGATGGGATAATAAATAGTACCATCACTGTGCTTCTTCAAATGGCAATGCAGCTGTTGAGAAATACCGATTACAAAGCCATATCCACTTTGAACACTGGGTGGTGCTATGATATTAAATATTGCAATTCGCTCTCTTGGAAATAGATTGTACCATCTGATAACCCCCCTCCCTTTCCACTTAGTTATCAGCAATTACAGTTATGATCCTATTGCTTGTATTAAATAGTAATAACGACTTTATTATTTTTATTGTTATTACTATTATTAGGCATCATTAAGAATGATGATGTGCAAGAACCAAATAAGTAAAGTAGCTGTAGTCTGTTCTCATTGTCTGTGCAACTCTAGCATTGAGTAATTGCATCTAAATAGTGAATCCAGGTCCCATTGCAGTAGATGTTGTTATGTAAACAGAGGAAAAACACCACTGCTGTGTGGGGATGCTTTTGAATTACCTATTTTAATTCAGTATAACAAATTACTTATTTAATATTAATTTAGCATTCTGTATTGTAAGAAAATCTACTGGTTGTATAGTGCACAATAGGAATTTTTAAAGCACTGTCATTATTTACCAACTACATTATCATAATTTTCTGGACTATCACAGGGGTGTCTGGTTCTTAAGACAAACATGATTATTGCAGTAGCATTGGATAGTGAAATATTAAAGGTTTCAACATAGACAAGGCATTCAGAAAACAATTGCACATCAGCACTAAAATGTCAAAATGATAAGGAAAAGAAAACAATCTGAAACAGCTTAAAAGAACATTGAAAAAATGGGGGGAACCCCCCTTTATTTTGGTTGAGTTTTGTGAGAGATGGAGGAAAAAATAAAAAGAAAATTTTTTCCTCTGCATTTGATTTCTTCTAGTTTATCGTTAACTTTAAATGCAAGCAGAAATCTAAAGGGTTTCATTTGTAGTCACCAAAGTCAGGCAACACTGTCTCCTGTGCTGTCACAGCTTCTTAGAACTATGTTGTTCAGAGCAACCAGACTGAAGTTACCAAATACTGTTACAATCCTGCACTTTTTTTCTTCTTTTTTATTTTTAATTTGATGTAACTGGAGACAGTAAAGAAGCTGATTTCTAGTAGCCAGTCAAGGTAATATTGATATTGTTTCAAGCAGGTTTCATGGGGCTGATCCCAAATCTGACACAATTTGCAGGAATGTCTTAAGTGGGCTATAAAAGCATATGACCTGCTGCCTGTGGTAAAAAAAGTAGAAGTGATGAGGAAAATGCCTTCTTAGCATCTCTTCCTCCCTGCCATGGTATGCTAGTGCTTCATCAAGAAAAGTGAGATTTTGGGCAAGCAAATGTGACTATAGAAGACTGAAAAAAAAAATCTATTCCCAAATTATTCTGAGATGACAGGTATATATTGAATTTTCATACTCTGAAAATCAGACCTGTCCTGTGCTGCCTTTCCCTGCTCTGAAGCAGAAGGGAATTCAAGGTATTTCAAGTGACTTTTTATGGTCTTACGCCATGACCACAGACAAAAACTATAGATGTGACCTAATTATGCAGCCTTCGAGGTGCACCAAGGTTCTGTGAGTATTGGAATGGGGGAATTGATACAGACAACGTGCCCCGGGTGCAGCGGGAAGCCTTCAGGAGCAGGAAGCACTGATGGTGAAAGCTCTGGGAAGCAGTGCTGGGCTGGCACTTTAACTTAGAGGCTCAGCATTTTGACTTACACTCAGCTGTGGCTTTGGTTGCAGGTGGCAATCCTTAATGACTTTAGATGCACGTTGTAAGCATAATGTTCTACATCTCTAATGCTTACTGCTCTTCAGGTGCTAATTTTTCCCTAAAACCTGCACAGAATTACTGTCTTTTTTTCTGCAGCCAAAAGCGTGGGGGACATAAGGAAATCCCTAAGCAAGAACCCAATGCCTCGGAGGCACTTAGTTGAGTACTGTATCCCACAGAACACCTCGCAAGGGGCTGCAGAGGGGCTTATTTTCCATTGCCAGCTTTCCAAGGGATATTCAGAAGGTATTACACTTCGTCATCAGTAGAAAAAAAACACACACACATAAACCCTTCTAAAGGCTCATAAGGCAAATATTTATTGTCACTACCTTGGATTACAGCCAAGGACACCACGACTTCCCCTCGGAAACCCATTTAGCACTGAACGTGAATGAAGAGCCGGCTGTGACTGCGGTGGCTTGGCGCTTTCTGGAAGCGCCCCAGGGGTAGAGGCGGCGCGGAGCGGGAGGCACTGCGATGCCCTGGCTGCCCATCGGCCGGGCCGTGCGGTCCCGCCTGCCGCCGGGACTGCCCGCGGGCAGCGCTCCGTGCCCGGCGCCAGGGGGCGCTGCGGCGGCTGCGGGCGCGGGCGGGGCCG
>JAOXXN010000102.1:29677425-29709926 GCA_026770055.1 Myrmophylax atrothorax
GACAGGATCCCATTGGCCTTCTTGGCCACCTGGGCACACTGTTGGCTCATGTTGAGCTTCCTGTCAATTAGTACTCCATCGTCATTGTGCTTCTTTCTCTTGTCACTCAGCCTTGACAGAGGATCCCAGATACACACGGAGATAATTTTCCTTGTGTCTGATGCATCAGATCCTATGCTTTTCCTATACTAAGCAAGCTGTGAGGCTGCCTGGAAGGTCTTGACACATACTTTCTATTGACTGGCCACAGAAATGGGTCTTGGTCACTTTTCTGTTTCATGTTTTGCAACCAAAAGTACCTTATTTGGAGGAGAGGTACTTCAGCTTTCACAGGAGTAACTAAAAGGCTTAGGGAAGTAAATTTTCAAGATGTCACAGGTGTTACATGAAAGTGGTGATGGCAAAACTGGGGAAAGAGTTGGTGACTTCTACTCTGAATCAAGCTACTTTGCTGGGATCTTCACTGCTTTTGAACAATGACACTCAAAAGAAGGGTCATAGTACCTGACTGCTTGAATACTCATCCTGCAGACTTCACAAACCTGAAAGTCATCAACTCCTAATCATTATGAAGCTTTGATTTAGTCAGGTTTTTAAGTAGGACAATGGCAGCAAACCATCTTTGTAAAAGTTCAGACTTAAGAATTTGTCACCTTTCATAAGAAGAGTTGAGCAGAAATTATTGACTTCGATCTGAATCCTTCAGAAACAAATTGTGAGTTAAAATTTCTCTTTTACTACTTACTATGCCTTTAGGATTTGAGGCAGTCTTTTATATGAAAAATGAGTATTTATTTTTCTGTGTCCTGAGCCATGAGATTTGCAAGTGTTATGCCTGGAGAATTACAGGTTCCATGAAGGCTTACATTCTCTGCATTAAGTTTTAGGATCTGAGGAGGCAAGCCAGGTTGTCTCCAGGTGCATTTCTGGCACAGGACCTGTCACAAGACTAGGAAAAACAGAATCATAGAATGGCTGAGGTGTGAAGAGATTTCTCGAGGTCACCTGATCTGAGCCTCCTGCTCAAGCAGGTCCACCTACAGCCAGTTGGCCAGGACCATGTGCAGGTAGCTTTTGAATACTTCCAAGGATGGAAAATCCACAACTTCTTTGAGTTAACTTGTTTCAGTACTTTGTCATCCTCACAGTAAAAAAAATGTTTCCTGATTGTCAGAGAGATCCTCCTGTATTTTAGTTTGCAGTCATTGCCTCTTGTCCTGTCAAAAATGCCTCTCTGGGGACTTAGAAAGAGTGCACATAGACTGATACACCACATATAATAACTTGGTCTATTTTCTTTAGTGTGACCTAAGGGGGTTTTTTTGAGGGGGAAAGCCTGATTTTCTTCTGTCACCTACTGAAGTCTCTTGCTAATATTAGGTTTTAATAGACTGCAATGCTCTGTTCAGGGAACATCCTGTGATAGTTCCATGTCTTACTTCCCTCTGATGACAGCTTCTAAGAGGTGCTTCTAAGCTATGGATTGAAGTGCCAGTGAAGTAGCTCAGATCTCTCAGCATCCAGCCTGTCAGGAGGGCTATGGTAACTGGCTGCAGTCATCTTTTGCAAACAGGATTTTCTTTATTACTTTCTGCTTTAAAAGGTCTTCTTCAAAATATAACTTCCCCCATTCTGTATCCAAGAAACACCTGGAATAAACAGTATCTTGGTTTAACAACTATTCAGTAGCTGTTGTTCTTGAAGATAACACACTATATATATATCTGGAATACAAACATATCTGTGCATGCCCTTTCCTTAACACAATTATCTTCCTCCTTCAAATCTTCTTCATTTCAGGAACTGGACTTGTTTATCATTGTTGGTCCCTTCCAACTCAGGATGTTCTATGATTATTTTATAAATAAGGAAAAATTATGGAGTTCAGAAAACTGTCTCCACAAGCTCAACTATTGACCTTGGCTCTTCAGATCTCTAGGATACAATTAGATACAGTGTCACATCACTCTATCTGATTTTATCCTGTATCAACAAGGAGCTACTCTCTACTTTGTAGTGGCTAATCTGAACTGAAACTCTGCCTGTGGTACCTTTCTGTTTAAAAGCTTCTTTGCAAATTATCATCTCCCTACTCCTAGTTCTAGGAATTTTATTTTTCCTGAGTAATTTGTAGAAAAATGTTCAGCCATTTCTAATCCTCCTCACAGTAAAGCATATGATTCAGCAGAGTAAAAAACATTCTGCACTTCAAGCTGCAGCTCAACCTGCATTTCTTATCCCCAAGCGCATTTTTTTAACGATATGCACTCTGTGCATTTTAAGATGTCCCTACAAACATAAAAAAGCAAGACAAACAGACACAGGTCCAACTGCAATATGCAGGACTGAAAGCAGTAGGCAATAGATAAAAACAGTAAAAAGGTAAAATTGCTTTTATGAAAGTGAAAGGAAATGTAGCCTTGACTATCTGTAACCATCACTCTCACTATTGCAGCATAATCGTTTTGGTTATTGCACAGAACTTAAATCTCAAAGTCAGCAATGCAGGTAGTATGTGTGCTGAACCTGGGAAAGTAATGTATGTGGCATTAATGGTGGCCTATAAGTGGGCTCATTAACAAAATTGTATGTATGGCCAAACTTCGCTAACGAAGATTTGGGAAGGACTCTCCCCCACGTGGGTGTGCCCTTCGAGTCTGCGCAGTGGATTTTTTTTTTAGGTGAGGCTCAGCGTGCGCAGAACTGGCCCCACCGTTTAAGTCCCGAGGTCCATTTGCCACGGCCGAGCGAGCTTGGACAGTGACAGTGAAGTGCTCGGGACTGTCACAGCACCCAGTACTAACCGGGGCTGACCCTGCTAAACATCCGAGATCTGACGGGATTGAATGGCAGGGAGGCATTTACTGCCAGGGGACGGTCCCCACTGAGCCTCGAACTCAGGACCTTGGGATTCAGAGTGCAGAGTGCTCTCCATCACACCACAGGACCGCCCCTACACGTATATGTACGCCTTCCTTATTGCAGCCTTTGAGTTTATTCCCTTGTGATCCCGTGGTACCTACACAGTCCTTGTGGGGCTGGCAAACTGGATGAAGAGACTGTTCCTATTTGTTCCTCATACTCCAAACACCATTGTGGACACTCGGAAACAGCGCCCTTGTTCCCTGGTTTACATACCACATAATTCCCTTGAGATTTCCCATTTTAGCACCAGATTCAAGTCCTTTGATTCAGGCATTACATTCTTTGTTATTCTCATGTAGCTTTTTTCTTTTCCTGCCCTTTTCAAACCCAGGTTAAAGGCCACCTCAGGGGATTACAAAGTTGATATTATGTATTTCTTTGCTTTGCTTTTTTCTGTTGGAATAGGAAATGGGGGGTTTTTTAGTGTTGAACAGAGCTGAATTTGCATACATTTTTCATCCAAAATTTAATCTTTTTCTTTCAACAACAATTAAAATAAATCTCAAAATACCCTTTGAAGACCCCATGAATTAATATTTGGCGTCTGGTTTCTATTCTGTTGTCTTCAATGTTTATTCAACTTTTTCCTCAGATTGTTTGAACAGATACCTCAATCTGTCCTTTCCCACCCCTCCACCACTGTAGCTGGATGGAGTTTCCTAAGCTTTTCCACAAAAGGCTTTCCTAAAACAAAAGTTTTTTACAACTATGTGAACTGTGATTTGTCCTCTGAATAGGACTGATTTAAGATTTGTTTTCTAAACCCAAAGTCCAGTTTAGATGTAAAAGCACGATTGCACGTTGTAAGACACAGTCTGTTTTCCATTAGGGTATGGTTTTCTTATGTTTACTCAAGATGTACATTAAGATACATACCTTGTATCAATTACACTTGCATTTGCAGCATGCACATACTGAAATTTTTCTGATCTGTATCAGCGATATAATGGAAATATTTATGTGAAGCTCATGCAGGATATCATACTTTGCACTAAATGCTTTTATTATGAAAAAAACATTATCAATAAAGTACAGTAATATTTTGTAGATTTGACATTCTATGATTTCAAAAACAATTTTCACCTTTGAATTTTCTTTATTCTAGTAAAAGATGTGGAGAAGGGGTAAAACACAATGTATATAGGAGGAGGATAGTGATAGAAGTGCCCTAATCAAATTGAGCAGCAGCCTGGGTAGCTTTTATGCACATTATAGCTTGGGGAGCTTTAGAGCAGAGTAAGATGTCCTGAGAAACTAGTGCGCAATGGAAATGTCTTCCATAAGCACCAAAGTCTCCAGCAAAATGCTCTTCCTGCATCACATTTCCCTACTTCAACCTGCAAAGTGGGCTAACAGTATTTTCTCACAGCACAGTACTGCTCTTAGGAGAACTTCCAGGACTACTTTGGTAAAAATAAGCTTTAGTGTTTCCCCACTAGCCAGGCACAAGCACTCATGCAGCCAGGGTCTCTTTGGACCCCCTGTTATCAGGATATGAGCCCCATTTCCTGCAGGTCACTCTAACCAGGACACTCTCCTGGTCTTCAGGATCTTCACTATGCAGCATGTCCCTCATCCTTCAGCCTTAAGAAGGCAAACTCAACTCAACTTCCTACCTATAAGCCCCTTCAATCTCTGAAGCTGTCCTGACTCCTGTCACAGTCTCTGGAGAACAGGGAACTCCATCTTTTTCTATCCTGAAGTCTGGTCTTTTTAATCTTACTGTTACTCTGGATAAGCTGCTTTTTGAAAGAAGAAAGCTAAGCATGGTATATTACCTTATAAATTAGCTTCCTGGTGCTTTTTGTAGGGTTACATGTGTTACCTTTCCTGCTTGGATCTTTTGACAATCTGTGCTGCTCTAGCAAATAACACACCTTAAAGAAAAAAAAAAGCTGTATTAATGGGAAACATTTCACAACAGCTTTGTCACACACTATTTATCAGTTTCTTCATTTAGAAACTGATAAATAGTGTTGCTCATCCCTTCAATTTCTCATTTGCTCATCCCTTCAACTTCTTAAAAGTAGTTACAATTATTAGATAAAGTGACCATTAAATGACCATAACCAACAACCATCTGCTACTGAGAACTTAAATGAAAACACCTAAAGCAGTAGCTCTGCTTTACATCTACCCTGCAACACCCATGGCCTTTCAGTAACCTCAGGAAGAGAGAGTAAAGCAGCCAATACTCCTGATGACGAGAGATGCATATCCTGTGCAGAGTCTGGCTGTGCTGGCACTTGAAAGCAGTGGGGTACAGTACAAAGTAGATTCATGGAGCAACACAGCCGGAGCTGAGGACTCACCATCCACACCACACAGGCTGGTAATTTTAGGGTGCCTCTAGCTCACTTCCAGGGATTGGCCACCCTTCACACCTCCCAGTTTGGCTGCTACCAGAAAAAATCAGTGTGTGCCTGCCTTAAGAGCGCCTTGTAGCACAAGCCAAAGCAGGAAGACCAGGAGTTTCTCTTCTAAAGCACATTCCTGATCCATGGTTCAGGCTCCTGGATCCTATCATAGTTTCACTACAAGTAATAATAATACAAAGATCATGAGTCAGGCTGTCAAACTGCTCCTACTTCCCTCTATAGGCTAATTCCTCCAGAACCCAAGGTGTTTGCTCTCTGGAGGCGTCTGGCAGCCAAAGAATTGCCAGTTTGTGCTGTTGGTCTTCAAAGGCTGATCCTCACTGAAGACCCTGGCATCTGTCTGCATGTGATATCCTTGGTATGATGGATGCAGCAGAAAACGCTGCTTGCTTAGGATCCTTAAAAAACCACAAAGAGGAGTGAATGTCAAGGAACTGTCAGTAAAATTCATGAGTAGCTGCTTCAGCACAGCAGAGAGCAGAAAGAAAAGTAGGTGAGTCCAGATTTCTCACATACATATTTCTATCATCCAAATATCTGTGCAAAAGGATCACTAAACAGTAGGAAAATCAACATTTTGTTAATTTTTCAGAAAAAAGAAAAGCTTATGGAAAGATAAGCAGAGAGTGGAAAAGATATACGGGTGACTTTTGAGGTGGGCGAAATCACTCAGTTCCATTCAGTCTGAAATTGGTAGCAGTGGTTTCCATCCATTTCAGCAATGGCAGATCTGGATCCACAAATACAAACATGAAAGCCAAAACTAATCCACGTTTCTGAAAGAATCTGTACAAACAAATTAATACTATGAATGAAAATTTACTGAAAGTGGCTTTAAAGCAGTTCAAATTGAGCCATGAGAAAAACTCAGAACTTCAAAGGAAGAAAGCCAGAAGATTTAGGACAGAATTGAAGAAAGAAAATGCAACAAACTAACTCAATAACATTGTAAATGATAGAGATGGATAGACCTTTACATAATCTTGATGCAGCTTTGGTCAAGGAACTTGTTGCATGCAGTATGTGAGTAGTTAGAAGTTAGGCCAGTGTTTCTGGACTCCAAAAAAAGTCAGGCATCACTTAGAAAATGCAATTATCCTGCATGGCTACCAAAATGAGCATTAACTGAGGAGCAGAAGCATGGGGAGGTTGAAAGGCCTGAGAAATGGTTGTGGCAATGCAGACAAGGTCACCTGTGCCCAAAGAAGTTATGGCTGCATCCCTCAGTGCCCACCAGCCAATTGTGTTTGAATTTAGTCAACCCTCCCAGGACTGGAGACAGTGTCCTTGTGAATGCAAGATGGAGGTAATTGCTGAGTTGGATCTGCTGCAGAATGTTCATCTTTCACAGGCAACTGTTGCTGATGGCACAGCGAAACCAGGGTCATTCTTACATGATGCAGAAGTGATGATGTTTCTAGTGTTTAATTAACCACCAGGACAACTTGGGGGTAGCTCAATATGTTCACACAATATACACACATAAATTAAGAGTATGGATTTGTGCTTACTAGTAGAAGCTAAGTCCCAATCATCTCAGATAGCCATTTTCCTTAGACCTGTCTTTTAATACTTCAAAATATAAAATTCTCCTCATAACAAATACACTCACTGACCTCATCTAAAGCCCATCATAACTACTGATATAAACAGATTAAAACAGAACAATGCAAAAGCAACAGATACTGGTCCAATCATGTAACGTGCAGGCAATCAAGAGGGCAAAGGGAATATCTCCAGATTGCACAAGTGAACCCAACACCTTTTGTTGTAGCCAGTCATTTTAAACCCAGTGCCCCTGATATGATCTCTGAGGTCTAGAGGGCATGGAGGAGGTCCAGGGAAGCTTGGGAGCATTGGCCCTTGTATTAGCACTGTCTAGGAAGAATAATAAGTTTGACTCACCTGGGTCTGGCACATATCCATTGTGATGTTTCCCTGCACACAGGTATTGAGTGCCGGTGTTGGGAGCTTCAAATCTCTTGCGTGATTGCAGAGCCTTGCCTCCCACAGTGGAAACCCAGGCTGCTTGCAACCTTTGTTTAAATATATGTTATATTGTTTCAGGTGTCCAAGTTTTATTTTACTTCTCCAGTAAATATCTTCCAGCTCCTAAACGAGAACTTTGGGAAAACTTCTCCCACAATGCAACTTAAAAATCACCCTGCAGAGACTTTACGTTTCTCAGCTTAAATCCAGCCTTCGGTGTGTCTTGAGTTATGAGGCTGTCCAGACCACTAATAGAGGAGCAGGGGAATTTACACCAAAATGAATAAACAAGCCAACAATAAAAATAACCATTTATCTCTTCTTGCTCCCCAGTGTCTTACTCAAAAGGTCACTGTGTTCTTTCATGGAAGTGAAGCTCTATAATGTGAGTTTAGACACTTTAGGCTAAGCCCCAGAGTTCTTACTCACTTATCCCTGAGTAACTTTGATAGATTTTTAGTTTGAATTTTTTCCTTGCGTAAGGTCTCATAAATAATAACTGAGGTCTCCTGAACAAAACTGTTAGTCAGAGAAAAGCCCAGGTCAGTGGGGCACATGCTGCAGGGCTCCCCACTTAACCCGGTGTGACTCATGCCATAATGCTAGGAAAGAACCAAGCTCACAGCCTCCCTTTCCTCCTGTTTTGCAGATGAGGTTTGCTTACAATAGCCTCAGCTCAGTGGACTGAAAATGCAGGTTACAGGAGGGTGCATCTAGCTCTCGGTGCAATATTACACAAGGGCTGGACAGGTTCCCCCTGTGCAGAAAGCAGCCTGCAGAGCCCAGCAGCCAGTTTAAGAAAGCAAACCCATGCCCTGTCATCATGGCATCATGTTTTAACAAGCAGAAGGTCTAACACTATCTAGAAATAAGTACAGCTGTTCAGGAAAAACAGGACACATATTGCTCCCCTAAAGTTTCCCCTTGCACAGCTTCCTGTAGAAACCCAACTGTCTTGTAAAGATGTCATTGCATAGGACAACTACTGCATTTGTTCTCATTTCAGGGAGATCTGGCCCTAGGATTATTCTGCAGAAAGGACAAAGCAATTTACAGAATTCAGGTTGGCCCAGGATTTGTTTGGGATTGCCTGGAATTTTGGGAAATGCAGCTCCCACAGCTCGGGGTCCCTGGCTGCAGTGACATTGTGCAGGCTTCCTGCTGCCTTCCCAAGTTCTGCTACTAAAAAATAATACCCCATGCTTCCTTCCCTTGCACTTCCAAATCATACAGCATGTTTTGTCAATGTCCACCATTGTTTAAAGCCCCTCTGGGCTCCTGCTGGGGACATTATTTCTCTCCAAGTTTTATAGGCAGTGGGGGATTCTTCCTGATTTTAAAGAGGGCTCCCATGGATAATGAATAATCTGTGACATTGCTAACACAGGCCTTATCTAGTTGTCTTGTAACACACAGAAGAGCTCACATACGAAAATCCAACAGGCAGTTTGAGCAATCCATGGGCATTTTGAAATGCTCTGAATCTGAAAGCAGAGAGCTGACAGGTCACCCCAAGAACCCACTGAGCACACAGTAGTTCCAATGCTTATTGGAAAATAATGTTTCTGAAAGTTTGCTGAACATCTGCTTGTCCTTAGTCCTCAAAGGCCATACTTCAGCTGTGTTAACTCAGGCCAGCCCATCTCTTCTTGACTGCTGGTAGTACATTGTACACAGCAAGCTGCCCAGTTGGGTGCAAAGACAGTCAAGTGAGGGAGAGCACTGTCACACCTTGCCTGTGGCTCAAGCCGATGTCCTGTGGGGCTGTGGGCACAAGTCAGATTCCCTGGTCAGGCAGACCTTTCTAGGATTGTTCTTCCAATATGTTCGCTGTATACCCCAGGTGACATCTTCCCTTGGGCTATCTACCTAACTTTCTGCTCTGTTATCCCAGGGACATACAGCCATTTCCCCATGAAGGACAGGCTGAGCTGACTTGCATCTGGGCACTCTGAAGCAAGTTGGAGCAGATCAAGCAATTCTCTGCAGAGGCCAAAGAACTCTTCACCATGTTTGTGTCACCATGGCATAGGAGATACACTTTATGCTTATCAGCTGTGTCTGTACCTCATCTAATATCTCTTTTTCATTTTTAAATACAGAAGGAGAGAGACACCTTTCTTTGAATCCATAACAGAACAGTTCATATAAGTAATTTACAAAACAACTGGGTGCAGATTATTGTAAAGATGGATACAAAGAAAGGGCCTTCAAGTCCAGTGGAGCAAAACATTCACATTTAATGAACATGCATACACACAAGCACACAAGCATATATAGATACACCACATATCCATTAATAAAACTGATTAATGAACCAAAAGATTAATTGTAAAATGGGTAAATATAAAGCTGGAGATGTACTGAATTAGAATTTGGTGTATGCATCAAAAATCAGTCAATGTATTTATCAATAACTATAAAACATTGGTTTGGGGGGTTTTGGTTTTGCTGCAAAAGGCCATGATAACAACATCTCTTGCTCTGCCACACTTGAGTGCATTGACCTAAAGGACTGGGGTAGATCACAGGGCAAGAGTTTGAGGATTTTACCTCTTCCTTTTGCCAGCGACTGATTGCGTTAACAACCAAGGCAAGTCAGAATTCTGGTACATTTCACAGTTTCCCTTTTGTAAGTGGGATAATATTTCTTACAAGTTTTTGTAGAGCAGTTTGAGATCTTGGGGAGAAATGCTCTATGTTATTATTTTAGGCCCTGCTTCAGGAAAACATATATGTTTAAATCCTGCTGCTTTAATGGGTTGAAAGAACCTACTTTAGGCTAAGCTCACATTAATGTGGTCTTTCTGAAAAAGCTGCCCTAAAACTTCTAATTATCCTTATTTAAAATGTAGCCCATTGAATCTTACTTAAAAAAGAATTTCTAAAAGAGAGGGGGAAAGTAGTGAATTAATTGCAGCTCAGCATATCGAAGCATTACCTTTCGTGCTTTATTCAGATGAAAAAGTCATGCAGGAGTCCCCATGCCTTTTGGATTAGATGCACACAGCAGACTTAAGGTCCCCTTCAAAGATCCTTGGGCCGTGTGGAGGCAGGAGCAGCTCCACATTGTCATAGGGAAAAAAAAAATCAAACTCGTTTTCTCAGAGCCTGAGTTCTTCGCCCAGCTCCCCCCTCCCATATTTGTATATCTTTCGAGAGGAGAGTCAGGCTTAGTTTGTTCATAAACTGCAGTTCCTGGGCGGACCCCACGCACAGCTGGGCTTTAGCGGCTGGATCCGCCTTCCCGGCAAGCCTGGCCGGGAGCCTCGCGAACTCGGGGCTCCGGGCTTGACAGCAGCAACGCCGGGGACTGGCTCCACCGAGGGAAGATGAACTGGTCAACGCAGTGAAGCCGAGCTTCTTGTTGCTAGTGGATCCAGAAATGGGTTACTGGAGGAGTCCGGGTCTGCTTTCCTTGCTGCTGCTCTCCTTCTGTGAGTAGAAAAATGTTTCTGGTTAGGCAATGTTAAGCAACATACTCGGAGAAGTGGTTTATTTTTCCTTCCTCCAGCAAAACAGCTAATCTTTGATTTCTCCCCTGACAGCAATTAGACAGAGGATTGGAAATAGCCGAGAGTTTAGTAGAATATGCTGCAGCAACTGCATCAGTTGTGTATTTCTCTTATGGCGAAGGGCGAGCGATCGCTTGGTGGAAAGTGCTGCGTGCTCGCTTGGAGCAGCTCGCAGATGTCAGTGTTTACAGTGCAAAAATATATATAGGTCAGCATTACTTGTTGGAAGTTTTTATTTTATTGAGGGAGATTAAAAGCAACTGAAGTGCACCGCTGAATGATCTGGCTTCGACAGTGTCCAGATGTGGTGAAGTTTGCAGCTTAGAACTTTTATCAGCCCTGGTTTATGTGCAGAATTAGTCAAACTATTAAAGAAGGAAAGAAGTGGGGAGAGGGGGAGGAGAAGTGTCTTTGCAACAACATCTGGTTATTCGGCAAACCTTTCCAGCACTTACGTAAAGATTTCTTTGTAATAAGTGCCCTGGTTCAGTTTTGGTAGCACTTCTTCAATACCGTAGATAAAACTGTCCAGCAGCACTTGAAAATGTGCCCATCCGTGGTTTAACTTTCCTTGTTTATATCTTGGTGATTGTTTTCTAACAGGGAATGGATTTGTATATAAGTGAGTGTTATATACACATCTCCTAAGTATGTGTGTGTGTCTTTCTGTATATACAGAGCCTATGTGTGTGTATACATGCATATATCCCTATACAGTGTACATTTATATCTTTGCATGGACACTGACACTTTTTAAAGTGAACTCCTACAAACACAGACCCGTTCCCCTTACCACAGAAATTTCAATGGAATTAGAATTGCTTTTTGCTCAGAGCAATGAAGTAGGAGGATTATAACTCCAGTATTTTTGCATCCAAATGAAATAAATGGAGGCAAGGATCTGTATGTGTGTATTCACTTTACATGGGTCCCCCTATCTACAAGAACAGGGAATAAGAGAGTGATCAGTCAGTAATTTGTGTGTAGGCAAACACAACTCTGGAGACAACCACTGAAGCAGAGAGAACCAGGTGGGGAGAATTAGGACACAAAATCTGGTTGATTTTTAAAAAAATTATGGAGATATATATTATTCATTACTGTAGATAATACCCTAAAGTATGGTTTGAAATATAGGATGGTATATTGATAACATCCTACTAACTTAATCACATTTGGAGCAGGACTTACTACATGGTATTATTTAAAGCACAGTCTTGAGTTGTTTCTGGTAAGAAAGAAGACCACTAATTATGCTTCAGAAATACCTAATTTTGGAGTTATTTAACTTACGGTTTCCTTTTTCTGAAAGGCAAGGTTTTAATCTGAAAGACACCAAACCAAAACATATCATGATTACTAAGTTCATCTGAAAGGTTATGTGAGTGATATGATGACAAAATTTGCCTCTGCATGAGGGAAAAAAAATAAGCCAAGGTTTGCTCTCTGTGATTCAGCTCATCAGTGATAGATGTTTTCTAAGACTACATCCACTTCCCTTGCAGGTAGTGGTAAGATTGACCCTACAGTCATTCTGAGACAGTAAAAGTACTCTGGGAGCCCACTTTGCATTGACATTAAAAGAGAAGGAAATAACAAGTTCCCCAAATAGACAGAATATACACATTCAGCTGTTCTTCAAGCAACAAATCATACCACTCATCCAGCCTCTCTTTAAACAGTGACAGTGCTAGCCTGGTGATAGCAGCACAGAGATTTAAGACTTGCCATAGAGAACATGGGCTGAACTGTGTCTCTGTTACCCCAGGATAACTCCATCTGAGCATCTTTAGGAACTTTCCTGCTCTCCCTAAGAGTTTACACCAGGGCAGCAGAGGCCCCAGTCTGTGCTCCATGAAGCCTGTCTCTATGTCTTGAATCACCACCATGAATGAGTGGCCATCACACAGCACCTCTGACCTCTTCTGTCCATACATGGTGGAATAAAGGTCTGTAGTCTGACAAACCACTGAAATTCGGCTCCTTAAATCTCTCTGGCCAGCCCTAGCAAGGCTTCAAAATATCCACCCTTAAACTTCTCCCTACTGGCAGTGGCTGCTGGAGGGCAGCACTTTTGCATGATTTTCTTATCAGAAAGTGCAGACAGGAGCTGTAGTTGCACCCTGCTAACACAAACCCTCATGCAGATGAGCAGAGAAACCTTCCAGGGCAGAGAGAGGGTGCAGTCCTGGACTTACTTGGTCCAGGACAAAAAAAGTACAATGATCATTCAGAATTGGAAAACTGTCTTACGATGTGGGGAGCTGAAGCCTCAGTTTGGCCAGGAGAGAGGTGGGAGGTAAGTGAGCCATCTACAGCCAGGTCCCAGGGAGATGTTTTTTGGCAGAGGGCTTCCTCTTCTATGGAACAGTGGAAAAACAAGATCTACACGCTGGAAGCTAAAATGGGGTGCATTTGTGTTAAAGCATAACACAGTAAAGTTGTTCCAGCAAGAAATTACTCAGGCTGGGGATGTGGTGGATTTTTCTTGCTCAAAACCTTCAAGACTGCAAGACTATCTGCTTGGAACTAAAACCCATACAGAAGCTACAACCTTGATATCAGGATTACTGCACATGGAAATACTCTGGCCTTAAAGTTAAGAATTAGGAGTTTTTCTGCCCTGTTTTGTATCAGTATTGGGAAAGTCTCCCTTGTGCTCCATCTGTCAGGAACAGGGCTCACATCTGGACAAGCAGGCATGAGGATGAGCACAGTTTCATCTCACAACCCTCTGACCTGTGGTGACAACCTCAAGAACATGAGCTAAGTGTCACTGGTGAGATGACAGCTCTCAGGGCATGAAGAGCCACAGGAGCCCAGCAGAGTTTCTTTGGGCATCCAGCCTCCAAAAGAGGATATGAAACTCAAAATCTGCCAGAGCATGTAGCACTTCAAGGGAGAATGAGCTGTACCCCGTGGGATTTGCTGAAGCTCCAAAGAAAGAGAAAGAGGATTTTTGCAATGAAGTGAGGTTGCAGGTCTGCTGCCCCAAGTCCAGACCTCCCAATTCCTGGGGTTTGGGTCTGCTTCCCCATAGTTAAGTCTCCTGTTAAAATGCTGGTCCACTAAAATATCCTGGCATTTTTTGCCAAGCCTTCTGGGCTCCCTTTGCCATGGTCTCTTATGGAACTTTGATGGCTCCACAGAAAGTGCGTTTGAGGGTTATCTCCTGGTAGATGGTGTCTCTCTGAAGCCATATGCTCTTTCCTGCTTGCACAAATTGTTCCCCCAGTGAGCCTCTTCAGCTAAATATATAGAGCGTATATAATTCATAAATCAGGACAAGGAGTTCCAGGGCTGTCAGAAAAACATCTCTGGCTTTTGATCTGCCCAAGAAATCTCTGACCTATCCCAGGCTCCTCAGGCAGCTTGTTCAAGAAGTTGGCCTCTTATTTCTGAAGTCATCAGAGCTAAAACCAGGGGTCATGGTGCCACCAAAGTGTCAGCCTGCTCCTCAGGCAGGGAAGCTGTTGGGATTGCACTCCAACACCAATGCATGTGCAATTCAGGAACATGGGGTCAAACCCGAGCTGGTGAGAGGATGAGGGAAGGAAGAGGAAAAAAGAGGAGGAGTCACCCTCCATTTCACAGGCAAATACATCCATTTGCAGAAAGGGACTTTGCAGGTCCAAGGCTGAGCCAGGGCAGGTGAGCAAACGTCTTCTCCCAGGCTATGCAGCATGTGAGGGTGGATGCTGCCCACCTCAGCTCACAGGGCTGCAGGGTTGGTTATTGCAAATCTTCTCAAGTAGTACCATATTTTGCTTTAGTGTTGATTTAAGACAGACAAAACACCAAGGAAAAAATTACCACCCTCAAAACAAACCAGGGGGCTGCAAGGGTGGGTGGCTGGGTGTAGGTAGCTGGGTTGGGAGCAGGCACAGCATCCTACTGCCTGAAGGAGAAACTTGTTTGTCCTACCATGACAAAACCCCCGACAATGAAGAGCTGGACTCCTCTGCAGTGTTGAAAGTGGCAGGAAACTTAGCAAGGAAAGCAGAAGATTATTTTGAATTCAGCTTTACACTTCTTCAAATCCAACACTACTCTTTCAGTCTGGTGTAACTTGGGTTAAGTGAAGGTTAAGAAGACTGGCAGCATAAAGCTATGTCAGATTTATGAAAAGTGGCATTTCCTCTCCCCTTGCACTTCCAGCTTTCCTCAGCCTTGAGACAGGCTGATCATCATTAAAGCAGCTCAAATTTTTGTTTTAGTGAGGGGCTTTGTGGAGGAAAGTCCTTTTTGAAATATAATTCCACACGACTTGAAATTAAAACATACCATTTTTTGGGAAAAAACCCCAACCAAACAACCAAACTGGTGTTATCACTACTTAATAATGGTCACAAAGACATTTTTGTGTACTGGTAGTACTTAAGTTCAGCCAGCTGCAATCATGGTATTTGTTACTCCCATTAGAGGCAGAGTTCTGGACAGTTGTATCCCACATATTCACTGAATATGCAGAAAGCAAATATTGGCATTAAAAACAGGTGACTGGGGGCTTTTATTCTGAGAAAGTATTCAACTCTACTGCCTGTACTCCACAGCTTTATATTGTTTTGCATTTTGCTCTGTCGAGTTTATTTCCTCAGGACATTGTTTTCCTCTCCCCTTAGTGATAACTCTTTGCAATAACATTTGCTTTCAGCTCCACAGTGTTGCAACTTGCCATAAACTAATGAACTCTCACATAGATTGTTGTGTTTTCAAGGAAGTGCAACATCTGATCTTTTTATTAAAAAAAACAGCCCCACCAAGGAGACAAAATCAGCAGCTCCCACACACTTTGCTCTTTTCACATCCCATGTTTAGAGCTGTGTGCCAAGTGAAAGCCTCACACTGGAAGGGGCCTCCATGAGGAGCGGAGATAACACCACTGATGGCTGCCCGCCCTATCAGACCTGGGGATTACAGCTACATTATCTTCATGCTGGACCCTAACTGTGGGATAACATTTCCTTAGGGATCTTCAAGGGGAAATGAAGGAATGAATGAAAGCTGTCTTGGCCCTGCTTGCATGCACATCCCTGAATTCAGAGTCAACTGTTGTGATCCTGCCTCTGGAAAGGATCTGTAGCATCCATCAGAGTTGTAATTCTTCTTCATCGGTTTGTTCATCTTTTTGCTACAGCCCATGTAGGGTTGAAACTCTCCTGCCAGCTGCTGGTAACTGTCAAAATTTTAGGAGAAGTGGGAGAGCCTGTTTATCATGCAATCCCCTCTGCAGCCCATGCTCCCACCAATTACACTGCCCCAGGACTTACCCTTTCATGGAGCTCTTCCACTGCAGTGTTTTCCTTCCCATTGATAAGCCAGGAACATGCCTGACAAACGACAGCTGATTTATACTACAGCAAATGCATCCTGGCATTGGGGTAATTAATGTATCCAGCTGTGCACTGCAGCCTGCCAGTCTGCACGGGACAGAGGGCTGTCGCCTGTGTGAACTTTAGCAGACCAGTGACTACACAGGGTTATTTGGATTCAATTTTTTTTTAAAGGACCTTTTCAGTATTTGCACTGCGCCATTAGAAGCAACTAGCAGGGGCACACTGTAGTGGGGAGCTGATGTGCAGTTTCAGGGGTGGCAGCTGCTGAGTGTCACTTTGCAGCACCCTGTGCTCCAGTTCCACCCGTGCCTCTCCTGAAGTGGGCCACAGCTCTCCAAGTGGTTGGAGCAATATCATGCTGGACATACTCTGCCTCTGGGATGACCTCTCACCTTGCCATACTGTGGATGGAGATGTTCCATTTAGCTCCATGTCATTTACTCTCCACTGGACCCCAAACTCCAGTCTTTCTAGATAAGTAGATGTCGAAGGAAAACTGTTCCCAGCAGCTGCCACCCTGGCTCCAGATGAGGCCTGAAGGTTTCTGAGCAAAGTGCCAGCCTGCCTTCACTCAGCCTGCAAAGAGCTGCCCTTGTAACATACGATGGCAAGTCCTCTGGCCATGACTGGGAGCTGGAGAGTCCAGGACCATCACATACCCCCTAATGCATGCCCTCCATACAATGCAGTACAGATGTGTATGTGCCATCAATGGGAACCAGCAGGGCTGGTTTATTGTCCAGGTCTGCGGTCCAGGCAGGGCTGAGCCCTGAAGCAATTCCCTGAGAGCTGACACGACTGATATCATCCCAACATCTGAGTCTCTCCTAATCTTGTCAGTTCCTCCAACACCCCTGCAAAGATGTTCCCTCTGGGAACAAAACTCATGTGTTTGCATCTGTGAGTTCCAGAGACATCTGCTGAAGTTCCTGGCTATTAGGAAGGGCCTTTTCCTTAGATCAACATTGCAAAACCCTGGGATTTTGATACTGATCCCTTCTCATTTCAGCCATCCCAAACCAGAAGGCTTGGCTGTGTCCTGCATTGCCATAGTGCACCGTGCACCCCATCAGAAAGATGATATTGTCAATGTGAATTCATACTGTGCCCAGCACTGAAAATCCAGAGAAGAATATCTTCTCTTGTGCTTAAAAATAAGTAACTCAGGCCCCTTCCTAGAAACGGTTCTTGGGAGTACAAGAGTGCCATGAGTACAAATGCTTCTGGTGTCTTTACAACTAGCACTGGTATAGATATTTCTTTAGAAAGATCCTTTGCTGTTTTCAGGTGGTTTGCTTAATAAAATGCTGTCCATGGAGAATGAGCGCCTGTGCCCCTGACGAATGTTCAACAGAGCAGGTTGCCAGTCAACGCAGCTGGGACATGATGAGGAACATCTGTTTGATATTCCTTGATAAAACTGCCTGCCTGGGAGACTCTAAACACCAGTATCCAGCATGGAAGAAACTGAATAAGCTGCTGTCTTGCTGTGTAAAGCATTTTTTCCACGCTAGATCTGTCCCAAAATTAGCCCCAACCAGTCCCTGATAGCAAACAAGACCCTTCTTCTTACAATGGGAAGTGACACACAGAGCTATAAGCTCAAGCCATTGAATGAATCATCCTTCTTCAAATAGACCCAGGGTACAAGCATTCACAGAAATAAGACCAATGGATCCCCTGGGAACTCAGTTCCTGCCATGTCTTTAATATGTCAAAAGGCACTCAGTGGAAGAAAACGGTTGCAGATGTTCTCACCAGAGGCAGAGGCCATTTTCTTGGGGGTGCCATCTCAGCACACATGTCCTGTGGGTTTGTGTATTTGCCCTGTGCTCACCTGTTTGTCAAACAGTGTCACAAGCCTCTGAGCTTTCCTTCCACCCTTGCCAGAGCTATCAGCGCTGCAAAAGGCTGTGGTTTGGGAGGCAACTCCAGGGCAGAAGTGCTGCTCAGCAATATTGTGACTGCATCATGTTTCAGGAGGTGTCAGAGGCAGGATGCTGAGTTGAAAAGGCAAAGAGCTACTGCAAAATGATGAGATCTTGGAGGGGAAGATGGTGAATAGAGAACATTCCCCTCTTTGTCATTTCCTCCATGCTGGAGGAGCAGCTTTGCCCCCTTCACCTCATCCTCTCCAGCTGGCAAGTCTCTCTGGAGCTGTGCTGCAGACATGTTCAGTGTCTGGTATATGTGGCAACCTCCTTCTTCTGCAAGTGGGATCTCTTGAGAGGCATCACAAAAGCAAGAAAGCTCCCATCACTTTTATGTAGAGAGAAAATGCATCTCAGGCTCTTGGTTCCATTCCTGAAAAAAAATCCTTTCCAACCCCTGCTCCTTCTGCCCTCCTGACATAACTCTCTTCTACTTTAAAAAGTGGAAATTGTTCAAGTTGAATTCAACCCTCTTGGGTTGAACCTTTTTGGTAGGTTGCAATGCAAGCTCCTTAAAAGATACTTTTAAGAGATCAAGAAAGGCATGGAAGAGAAGAACACACTAAATGTAGGACACTTTATGAGAAGGGAAAAAATTCTTTGTGTCTGTAATCCAGACTAGCCTGAAGTTCAAGTTCCCTCTGACAGCACAAATTACTTAATTACTATTAGATCTGGTCTAAATGAGGGCAAAACTTAACTCTACATAATAATTTTAGCAGACATAAAGAACTGTCAGTGCTGGTACAAGCTGATGACAGCACATGGATGGAGAATTAACAGAGCATCTCTGCCCCTACAGCTTGTCGCAGAGTCCCTTGCAAGCCCCACATGACTTGATTTCTCAGGAATCAAAGTAATATAAATGCAAAAAAATACAAATTATTCAATCACAAAAAGTCCAACCCAGATATGAAGAGCAGCTTCAGTCTAACGTCTCCTTGTGGGCTCATCAAAGACCTTCCAGCAGATGGTAAACCGAACATGTGCCAGGAATTTCAAACACTCCTCAGGAAGTTCATCTAAATCATCAGTAAACCATTTGCACTTAAAACAGAGCAAACTCCATTGCCCAAATGTGACCCAGATAATGTTTCTGACGTGTTTACCTATTTGGACAATATCTTTAAATTTCAATTCCATCTATTCACAGAGATCCAGGATTCCTGCAGAGTCTGAAAAATATACACAAAACTGAAATCCAGAGCATAATATGATTATAATAGTAAAAAAACCCCTGACTGCCATGCAGTACTTTTACTTAAACAGCAGTAGTTTAGACAGAGCAATGTTTGCTACCAGCTTGCAGGTCATGCACTTCTTCTTGGTCATTGCTGCTGCTTTTTCTGCTACATCTTCCTGAGAATGAGTTGCAGAAGCTGCAGGTAAATGGGATATAGGATAGACTCTTGGTACCTCTGCAGAAATAAAAGCAACAAAAAGTTATCGTGACAGTGATGTGGAGTCGGTTGTCTTACCTTCCGCCATTCATCTCCCAGTCCTGAAAATGCTCTAAAATACTCAGCAAATTCAGCAGTGACTTTTGACAAGATGAGCTCAAACCACCTGTGTGTGGCCAGGCTGTGACTCCTGCTCCTAAGCAATGTGGGAGGTGGGAGAAGGTAAGACAAGGGTTTAGTCAAAACCGGATCACTGCAAAGTACTCTTCAAGGGGCTGAAATCTCAGAGTCCTCTGAAAACATGGCATGCAAATCTTCCACCATCAGAAGGCACTTTCCACAGTGGATGTGGCAGCTGAGCCCTCTGCAGACCGCACAGGCAGCCCACGCACACCATGCCATGACATATGCTAGTGCATTTCTTCACCCTGCAAAGCCCCAGATAAGCAGAGGTGCTGGCAGAGCTGCTAAAATTACTTACGAACTGCTGAAATTCAGCATTTCCCCACCTCCTCAGATCTTGAATAAATTGCTTAGCTTTCCATCCAACAAAGAGGAATGGTATGTCCCCATCGCACACTGTCTGGGCTGGTGGGAGTCACTGGGGCTGTAGGGCTGTGGAGTGACACCGGTGCAGGTGGCCACATGGGACTGGCTGAATACAGGGGTTTCCTTTGGGCTGACCCCTGGCTGTGGGTTTTATTTCTCCCAGACCCAGACTTGTTCAGGCTGTGCTGCTGGCTTGGTGTGCTCTCTCAAGGCTGTTCCAACACAACATATGGGTAGAAAGAAGAGCAAAAGATAGGAAAAATAAAGGAATGGGGTCATAGCTGCAACAGTGAAGACTTGTTGCCAGCCAAGGTCTTGGGGTTGCACCTTCAGTCACAGGATGGCTACAAAGTTTGGTTTGTGTCATAGCTCCTCACATCTGACTTTTGCAGCCCAATCCTTGACCAGGAGCTGCTGAATGCCTGGTGGGATAAGTACAGTTATTACCAGAAAAATTCACAACTGCTTTTGTCTGCCAGGAAAGTTTTTACCTGGTGTGGTAATGGCTCTGGAGGTACTGGCCATAATTACACAGCAACCCACAACAGCCAGCACATACTTCGCACTGAGGGAGTGAAAAAACCCCACTGTTAAGCCACTGTGGAATGTGAGGAACTTCTGTGCTAACCTTCAATCCTGCACTTATCTTCAACCCTTCCTTGAGCTACCTTTTCAATGAAGGATGCAGAGCATCCCTGCTCATCTCCCAAAGAAATAAACTAGCCTCCAGAACAGTGGACAAACCTCTAACTTGTGGGTTCACTGCTTGTTTTGGGACAACTATGCTCACCTAGTGAGTCAGCACAAGGCTAGGTGCAGTGGTGACACCCACGTGGAGCTGTGAACTTGCTCACCAGCATCGCCTTCAGGACTTTCCCATCCTGCCCCTTCACAACCTTCATCTGCCCCTGCATCATGGTTTGGTGCCACTTTTATGTACGAATTCTAGCTCTGCAAATGGCAAATGATGTTACGTGATCCATCACCCCAGCCAGGTCTGATACAGCAACTCACCTTAACTGGACTTATTTCTTGCTCAGGTGAACCAGGTGCTTGACTGCCATAGGGGCTTACTGAAAAATAATGCCAATAACATGCAGCCAGGTAACCCCAAGCCACCAACTTTATTGATGTTTCAGTGAGCTGTGTTTGTGAAATTGATCCAAAAATACACACAATATTTTCAGACATTGCTGAATGTTTCAAAGACACTGAGAAAAACAAATGAAATAGTGCAAGGCCGCTGTTGTTTTATCCATTCCATGTTCTCCCATCCTCAGCTCAATGTCTCTGGGTGCAAACTGGTGTTAATGGGAAGGATGTTGTCCATAATACCAGAAAGAAAGTGCTCCTGAGAGAACTTGAGTTCAGAGTCTAATGGGGGTATATTTTTTGCTTCACCTGATACTTCCAAAGCTCAGCCAGGGACAGCATCCTCCTTGTCATTTTGGGCTGGGTCCTTCTGGGTTTCAGTACCTCAGGACTTCCCTTGTTTTTCAAACTTTAATGCCAAACTTTCTTTGGTGAGTAAGTTTCACATTTACCCAGCTAAAAGACAAACAATAGGGAATTGTAACACATTTCAAGGGGCAGCAGAAATCCACGAAATTACTTTTAAAATATTTAAGTAAAATAAACTTCATCTTAATAATTTTTGCTTGTAACACACGGTTGTATTCTATGTGCAGTTTTTCCATAACTCTTTTCTAGTGGTTTGCATGAGAGCTTGGATGCAAAATAGCCACTATGAGATGGGGAAGATCCTCCAGGAATTGCTTTGCATGTGGAAATGAATTTCAGCTCAGCCACTTCAGAGCAATTTTTTGTTTACTTTCCACTGACATGAAATCAGCCACGATTGCATCGCATGCGGGATTGGTTAGCCACTTACATAATGCTTAATAAATCCAAGAGAAATAATATAAAACACATCACCCACTCTGGGAAGTGGAACAGTATCTCAATCAGTGTCACTAACCCAAGCAGGCCAGGCATCAGCAAAGCATCTGAACCAGGGCTGGGGTGGATGGAGGGTTGTGCTGTTGCATGATACATTAGGAAAAATGCTTGTGGCATGTATAGAAGCCTTGAAGACAGACAGATTGCGTGGGCAGACTGTGTGTAATGGCGAGGGTCTATCAAAAAGCAGAGGTCACACTCCTGCAGGGAGGGCAGCTCATCCTGTCCAGCAGGGCAAGGCAGGCACATGCCCAGCTCCAGCTGTATCTGCTGCTTGTGTAAGGTATTACCTCACCCTAATAATTTTCCTCTGAGTACTTCATAAAATCATAAGGGCCCTGTAAACAGAAAGAGCAAGATTAGGTGATTAATTATTTACCACAGATTATTTCTGCAGTGGTGTGTGGAGGAGAGAGAACATTTCACTAGTGGTTCCAGGGAGCAAGAAGGAAGGCAGATGACCCAGGACAAAACTGCTGGTCTAAACACAGAACTGTGGTGCCCATTGCACCTGAAAAGTGGGGTGTGCAGGAAGACTGCAGGCGCTTCAGGATCTGCGGTGCCAGCACCCTGGCTCTCCCAGGAAAGCTGTCCAGCAAGTGGGTGTTATTGCTCCAGGCACACTCCACTCCACTGCATGGAGCAGCTCTTGGCCTCCTTTCCCACATTTCCCTGCCTTCTCTGCTCCCCTGCTTTGCTTCTAGTCCCAGAGGAGACCTGCTGATCTCTTCACCCACGCTGTGGCTAACTTCCAAAAGAGGAAAAGCTGGGGATGAAGGGGTTAATTACTAAAGCGCAGCTCAAGCCAAGCCTGTAAGTGACTCCCTATTGCTACTTCAAAAAAAAGGCTGCCTGGAAAGGGAAAAAAAAAGAAAAAGAGGTTTACTTTACAACAATCATTATTTCATCTGTAGAGTTTATACAATGGAAAATAAAAGCCAGGGTACACGAAGTCAAATCATTTCTGTTTCATTAATGGTATGGAAATCGTTTTGTTTTTATAGGGGAAAACCAAATGTGAACTCGATGTGTGTGTGTGTGTGTGTGTGTGTGCACGCACATGCAGCTCCCTTCATTGCAAAGGGCAGAGCCGTGAAATCCAGAAATAAAAAATGACTCAGAGGCCGTAGGATCTATGAGTCAGTTGAGCTGTTGTTGTTTTTAAACACAAGCGAGAGCACAGTATGGCAAATAATTGCCCCTGCAGCCCCCCCGCCACAGGTGTCCAGCCCAGCCCAGCCATCCTGTGGCGGGTGCTGCTCCCCACCAGCTCCCAGCTGGGCAGCGTCCGGACACAGACCCCCGGGACCCAGGCAAAGGCTTAAAGGGATGGAGCTTGTCCTCACAGGAGCAGCTCAGAGGATCAGAAAGTGAAATCTGGGAAGGAAACTTGAGATCTTGTCACAGTGGATGGAGGAGACAAATGGCTCCAAAGGCAGATGTAGGAGCTCGGGGTCAGGCGTGCTCTCCTGTCTTCCCCTGCAGGCACAGACATCAACTGACCAAAATCAAAGGGAAACTGCTCTGGCCGAATTCTCCCTGCCAAGTGCCAGGAATCACCTTGCTGGCCCCTGGCACTCCAGCTTGCCTGGATGCTGCCAGCCTTGTTGGGGCGCAACCCTGCGATACCTCTGTCTGAAATGCCCCAGCACCCCAAAAGCAGAGTCATTGTGCTGACACATAGAAAATTTGTGAAAGGGACCCAGAAAATGACAGAAATTACCCAAGCAGAAGGACGGACAATAATCTGCAGAGCTCATCTCTCCCCAGGGTGAAGTTAGATCATGATGTAATTTAAGTATATGAAGGAGATTGGAGGAGGCTGCTTGGTACAATCCATACCCAATTTAGTTTGTAATGGGACTAAGCGGTATTTGCTAAACACTTAATTTAAAGGGATATTTTCACAAAGGAAAAATAAGTGGTGGAATAAGTCAGTTACCAGCCTGTTTGAGGAAGGTCCAAGCAAACTAGAAATGTATACTGCATGTCTTCCTGGCACTGGGAAGCACTGATGTCTAATGCAATAAAAATCAGTCCTCTTTTATTCACCAGGAAACATTTCTGGCTCATTCCTTGCTCCATACCATACTCTGCCAAGTACAGTATTTATAATGCAGGACGATGTGGGACCACATACCTTAGGGCAGAGCCTGGTTCTCTTACCCAAATGCAGCCTGTGCACTGCCGGGTTTCCTGGCAGAGCCAGTAGCTTGTGCCTTGCAGAGGCAAAAAATGGGATAATAAATGTTTTCAGCTCTGTTTGGTCTGCTCTACTTCTCCTATGAAGATAGAGTGTAAAACACACGGATGGAGAAGAGCAGCCTGACACTAACAACATCTTTGGTTCAGCAGTGGAAAGTAGCACCAGACCCCACCACCAGAGAACAGAAGTGCGCTGGAGGAAGCCGAGCTGCATCCAAAATGAAAGTATAACACTTTGAGGTCTACTTCTGGGGAGATACTGCAGCACAGCAGGATGCCACAACAAGACCAGGCGCTTTCTGGCAGCTCAAGCTGGACCTGACTGCAAGAAATCTGGGTCCTCTGTTAAACAGGTCATGCTGGACAACTGCAGTGGGAACATAAGATCTCCTGGAAATAAAGACATAGGAATTACCCTGATGCCTATCCGTGGCATTGGTTTTTGCTTCGTGGAGGAGGCAACTCAGGAGTAACTTGGTGATGGAGAACAAGGACCTGATGTTCTCACATGGGTCAGCGAGAGAGCAGAGACCATCAACTCTGCTGTTGGTTTAATCTTAAAAACAAAATATTGCATATATAAAAGGGAAGGAATTTGTTTGTTCTCATAATAATTTTATGAGTGGCTCTGTTATTGAGTAGTCATGTCATTACCCATGGATGAAAGCCCAAGGCAAAGCCTAATCCTAAACTCAGCAGCAGATAAAGGACTCGCTGCTGAGCCCAGGCTCATCAAGGTGGGAAAGCAGGTCCCAGTGCAGATTGGATTTCCATGAGGACACCTGCCTGGGGGTTTCCAGGAGCAACATGTCTGCAGGATTGAGATAGAGGTGCTCCCCAGTCCTACATTTAAGTGTACTTCTGATTGAAGAAAGGTGTAGAGCATCTCAACTAATCTCCATGGCCTTCATGCAAAGCCTGGGAATTACAGGTTTACTGATCTGGATGAAGAAGATGATACAAACAGCCCCCAGAGCCACTAAATAACTGCAAGCTGGGCAGCTCTCTGTGAGCGCTGAGTTGGTGTCAGCTCCATCCCGGGGTGCTTGGAGATGCACACGAAAGAAGGGGTAGATCTCATTGTAAAGCATTTATGACCTGAAAATTTATCTATTTTTCTTTGTCATTGAGAAATACCAGCAATGTAAGGGTAATTATCACTGCAAGACAGAGCATAATCTGAAGGTTGTATAATGGAGGTCCTGTGTGGCAGAGGCCTTGATTCCCTTCCACCTTGGGAAGGGGAAAGCTGGGGATCTCACACCAAGCACCTTTCATTAAGCCCATATGGTGTTTAGCTGTCTGAACTCAGCATGTCAGGGAGAATACTCGAGAACTGAAAGTGCTCATTCTGCCTCTCAGCAAAAATGCAATGCCTGCTTATGCCCTTGCTTGGGCTGTGAAGCACTTCCTCCTCCCCTGTAACAAATGCACGGTGCCTGCCCCTCCATGCACCCCAGGCTTGCTCCTAAGTGATTCCCCCTCCATCGACACCACAGTGTGCAGAAAGCTGGAGCCAGAGTTAGGAGGTGGATGACCTACCTGTTCTCTGGGAATGCACTGGTAGAGCGGGGTAACAAAAGCCCCCCACTGTGTTCTTACAGCCGCAGGCACTGCTGGCAACTGAGCCCCTGGCAAAGGAGCAAAGAGCTCATCTGTTGGGGGCTGACTGCTTCTGTGGCTGCAGCAATGAGACTGGTATGAAATTCTTTTGGAGAGCTGTTTTCAATGACTCTTTCATGGGGGAAGAGGATGGGTTATTGACTACAGCAGTGGTGCCTCAATGGGCTGTGCAGGTGGCCAAGCAGAGAGTGTGGATGCCGTGTGGGCAATGAGAGGCGGCAGGGGCTCCCCGACACGCATGAAAAAATATCCCGGTGTCCTTGGGTGGTGGTATCACCCCTGCTGCTCCTGCAGGAGAGACACAGGCACTTCTGGCATCATTTTTCCTTTATTCCTTGACTTGAAAATCATCTCATATGCTCTCAGTAACCTCTCTGGGGTCCCAGTTATAGATACCAGAAGATTTGATCCCTCTCTCATGCACAGGAGAACAAGCCTTCCTATTGATGGTAAGCCAAGCTCACTGTGAGCCCACCTATTGGTGACTTCAGGCCATCTTTCCAACTGTCGTTCCACAATAACTTTGACTAACTGTACTATTTATTGGCTCACATCACATCCTTATGGCTTCAATTTATTTTTGGAAAACTCAGCCCACATTTAATTAGTTTATAGTTTGTTCCAAGTTTTGCTTATCCAGCTTTTTTTTTTAAGCTTTTTCTTTTTTCTTGAAGTTTGTATTTTGATGTTTAGCATTTGCCTTGGCAACATCTGGAACCCGTTTATGGAAGTGTATTGTTACTTTTACTGCTCGTGCAGCTTTATTAAATCATCTGACTATTAATATTGAAAGTGTTCATCTGGGTCTAATCAGGGCCAAGATGAGTGATGTGGCAGTTAAACTGTACCTACAAGCTAATGGTTCAAGGACACAAAGTCCTGAAGAAACTTGTAGTGGGCTTTGTGCTCTTCTTTTTAGCTTCCCTGGAGAAAAATGAAGGGGGGTCGAGAAAAAAGAGATATTCCTACTCTGAACTTTCTTGCAGAGCAGATAACAGAATCACAGCCTGAGCTAGTTTAGAACAATTTGTCTCCAAAGAATTTTGTCCAGTTACCACTATATTTCTGGATCTCATTTCCATGTTTAACTCTTTCATCTGCCCTGGCTTCTCCACTGCACAGTGCAGGCAACCACCAAGTCAAGATCCCCACCACACACACCAGTACAATACTGCCAGGGCTCTGGCATTTCACTCTGAGATCTCAAGTAAACCCTTGAGAGAAATAAGTAAATAACGTACCTGGTAGATATAAACAACAAAGCCCATCCTGTACCAGCGATACCCACAACTTGTCCTTTTGCTGCTCCTCTGCAGGGCCCTCAAAAATCCCTGGGGTGATGGTGCTGAGCCCACAGTCCTGCACGAGCCTGCTGCAAGCACAGCATGAGCTGTGGCATGGATGGGTTGAGCTGAAGGGCTGACAGAAGAACCATGGCAGTGACAGCAGTAGAGCATAGGGCTGTGGAAGGACTTGGGTTTGGCAGGGAGAAACCAATTTACCTGCGATTCTCTGACCCCGTGTAACAACATCAATGGGGTTTGTAGGGCTGTTGCTGTAGGCTGAGAGCTGAACACAACTGCTAGGCTTGATTTCTGTTCCACCCCCAAAACTCATCCTACAGGGGAGTTTGGCCTAGGATTCTGCAAGCTTATCCTGGCAGAGCAAAGCAGGGAAGTGAGTATAGCTCACAGTGGCTGCAAGTGCTTCAAATCCCAGCTGAAGCCATAGTTTTGGTAGCTAACCCTTGGATGGATGTGGGGCATTGCATCTTTTGAGGTCACCCATAAAATCACAGGACACTTTAGCAGAGCCAGAGCAGCTCCATGGATGGGGGATGCTGACTAACAGGTTGTGGGTAACATCTTCACCCACTCTGCTCCCAGCTACCCTGTCACCTGGCACAACATGAACCCTGCTGAGCTGCACTTTAAGCCTGGCATGGGTCACTTAAACCAAAATTTCCTCCTACCAGCCTTCAGATGTAACAGGCTTTTCCTCTGCAGCCAGGTTTCCCCTCTGCCATTAACCTTGGCCCTACGTGCAAGGCCACAGGAGCTTGTAAATGGTTTATTTCTGTGTGGGAGCCTTCCAGCAGCTCTTTACAAGGGTTGCAGGGAGGGGGTCTGGGCTGGCAAGGGAAGCAGAGCAGGCACATGAGGTGCTGTCAGAGTAGGCTGTGCACCCTGGATTTGGGGAGCAGAGAAATGAAACACCCCTTTTTGCTATTAGGATAGTATATGCATTGAAAAGGGTCCTTAGGCTTGGCTGTGGACCACATGCAGGTGACAGATGTGACCACCAAGAACCCAGGAGGTCATGCAGGTTGGTCACAAACCCAGGGGTGCCTGTGGGTGGGTTCCTGGATCAACAGAGCCCTGCATGTAGGGGCTGAGGCTTCACAAGCCACAGTCAGGGATTTTGCAGTTTGTTTCTTCTTCAGACTAACAGCTGGTGATGGAAAACCCTGTGGTGGCTGTTGCAGCACAGTGAGCCATCATGGCCCTTTCCACAGGGGCTGGAAAAACCCAGCACTGCTGGGTGGCTCGGGGACATGGCAGCCAGAGAAGCACAGATGGCCCAAACCTTCAAAAAATTAGCTGCTGTAGTTCAGGTTCATACCTGAACAATTTGGAGTGTATATATTTTAGCAAAAAAAGTATAAATATGCATTTCTACATAAACCACGTAGTGGTTTTTTTTAAGAAAAAAGACATTTAGCAGCCTTAAAACAGGAAGTTTAAATTTAGCTGGGATTTATCCCTTAACTGACTATGGTTCCTGTGCCCTTTCTATAAAAATAGAGATAATGGTATGCCTGTGAGATACAGGCAGAGAAGCTCCCCACAGGCAGCAGTTATTCCAGGGCTGTAGGGGCAGGAGAGCATCTCATGCTAGGATGGGGCAGAGCAGGCAACAGAGCCCTGGGGGCAGCAGCCCTGTTGTCCCAGAGCTTGGGAATTCTCAGCCCAAAATTTCTTGCAAAAACATAGATGCTTGGGGAGTGGGTGGCAAACACATTTCCCAGCTTGGGCTCATTGAATTGGCAGAGGGAGGATGAGGAGACCGTGGGAGAGGACGGAGCTGTCCCAGCCTGGCCATGCATTCCTCCCCAGCACCCATCTTCCTGCTGGGAGGGGAATAAATGAAGTCTTCATGTGAGCAGAGTGCCAGGGATGTCCCTTTGCAAACACTGCATGTCCTCAGGATGAGGGGAAATGCCAATCTGAGCCTAGGTTGTAGAGGAAGAAGTAAATTTCCCCTTGATGATAAATGGTATGGGAAACACAGAGGGAAAACATGGCTCTCTGCAGCATCTCAGGCTCTGCAAAGCTCTTGTCCTGTGGGACGTGCCTCCACACCACCATCATCCCCCCATATCCCCCAGGCTTTGGTGAAATACAGAGCACATTTGACTGAGCAATGGAGCAAAACGAAATCTTTAAAAATGCATGGAGGAATAGGGTCAGTTAAGGCTCCTTCTCCACTGTTTGTGTGAACTGCTGAGAATGGTAGTTATACTCCCCAGTCTGGGCAAGCACATCCTTGCTCACCCTCCACCCCCTCTCTGCCCCTGCAGCCTGCAGTGCCAGTGCTCGCCGCAGCCTGAAGACCAACCTGTGCAAGTGGTGCGACTCCACATCTCNNNCCTGCGAGGAGAAGGTGTGCTACAGCAACTGCAACCTCAACTCCTACTGTGAGGACCCCTACGAGATCTGTGTGGCCATATGGTATGTGGAAATCCCCTTGTGGAGGGAAGATGTGGGAGAAGAAGGGGTTTGTTGGGTGGCAGCTCACGGAAATGCACATGCACGTACCCCTGCACTTGGATTATTGCCTACTAAAGTAATTCAGGACTTTCTCTTCCTCTTTCTTTGACTCCATTATAATTAAAATTACAATTCACTGTAAAAAAATATTTGGTCTACCCTATAATTAGTACCAGTTTATTTTCTAAATAAATCAAGAATTTAAGTACCTGACACAAAGTGTGGCACATTTGCTGCAGAACCTCTAAAGCCCCATAAACCTCTGAAGTTAAATTTACAAGCTGAACCCAGGGGCAAACCAGCAGCCCTGACCTCCAAACCTATGATGTCCTTCTGCATCAGGCTGGTGAAACATCAGTTCACATGCAGGGGTGCAGCTGAGGTCTGTCCCTGTCCAGCATGTGGACATGAGAGCTTTTACCAAACTGGGGTTTAACACACTGGATTTAAACCACCTCCTTCCTATCCCTTGGAAAAAGCCCTTTTCTGCTCCTGCGGGAGGTGCCTGGAAAGGAAGCACAATCTTGCATTTGAGGCTGAGCACACACTGCATGGTTTGGGCCGGAAGAGTGCCTCCCCCAGCTTTTTGGTCCTCGTGAGCAAAACTGAAAAAGCATCCATTTTGTGTCTGCCCAGAGTGATTTTCCTCCTCTTTCCCTTTTAATTTGGCTGCCAAAGTGAAAGCCAGCCAAGACTTATCGCTAGGCTTTATCTCAACCTGCTAATTAGTGTGAATGCTGAACGCCAGCTTGCAGTAGGAGTTTGCCTCAACATAATTGTTGCATTATGGACTTTTAAAAAGCAAAACACAACAAGAAACCCAGAAAAATAAACAACAAAATCCACCCCCGGCCTCAAATTCCCCTACACACACCTTAAATCCTGGGTAGGCAATCCAGCATCTCTATGGATTTTCCCATTGACAGCCTACATGTATAGGAAAAAGCAAGAGCCTTGCTGCATGCAACCCCAAGCCAGGAAAACAGTTCCACTGCATGGGATGGAGCTGTACCCTGCATCTTATTTCAGACAGGATGAGGCAGCTACAGAATCACAAATAACCTGCCTACCCCCTCTAGCATCTCCCATCCTATTCTAAGGTCCGTGCAGAGAACAAGATGCCTGTAGGAAGGTCTCACCTCCAAGCCAGCTTTGATGCTCATTGCTCACTTGCAGAGGTATATTTGAATGATCTGAACTTGCCCCATGTGGGTATCACAGCCATAGCAGCACTTCTGCCCCTGTGCTCATGAGCAATGAGCTCACATCCCCCAGGTGTCCCGCCTTGGCAGGCCATGAAGAAGGGATCTCACCCACCCAGGACACTTCGGCTGGTGCTCCTCTCTCAAATTACCTGGTAGCCCCAACAAAATGTGGGGAGCGCTAAAACAGAGGGACCTCACCAGGGAGAGGATGACAAATTTAGGTTCTTTCACTGGCTTTTATACCTGAGTTCCCAGCTGACCTCAGAGACATTGAGAAACCTCTCCATACCTTCACCATCTCCCTTTGTATGGCAGAGTCAGGAAGCAGAAGGAGCAGTAGGAAGCAGAGGCTGTTCCTAGAAAAGTAATTAATGGTTGTCATTTCCTTTGAACACCCCCAAGAGTAGCTGCAATGCTCTCCAGCTACCCATAGCCCATGCAGAGCCAGTCATTCCCTATCCCTGGTCCGCAGCCAGGGGCTGCCCTGGAGACCCAACAAGTGTCTTCTTCCTCTGGGGCAGGCTCCAGTGGAGGAGGTTGCCCTGTGTATTTTCTGGGGCAAAATTCCCCTTTTACTAACACCAGCTGCTAGGCCAGTGTATTTGGGGGCTGTATGGTCTTAAGGAAACCCACTAAGGTAAACAAGGAACAAACCATGCCACTCTATTCTCAGTTCTTAATTAGATCTTAATTAGCTACTGGTTCTACAAGGAAGGTGCTGATCCTGCCTGTAGGAGAAAGGCTGCATCCCAGGTTGCATTTTCCCAGTGTACTGGCAGGGCAGCAGCCATCTGGTCCTGAGCTGCCCAGCACGTCTCACCTGTGGTGCCAGCAGCCTGTGTTAGCTCTGCTCCAGCTCTCCAAGAGTGAGAGGCTCCATGGCAACACCAACAGCTGCCCCCTAATCCCATCGTTGTGCTCCAGCTCCTTCAAGCTGCCACCATCTGCCCCACAAAAGGACATAATCCAGTTCATGCATGGCCATTCCTAAATCCACCTGTCCCCCCCAGTTTCTGAAGCTCCACCATGAGGCCCCCAAACTCTCCACTCACCCAGCCTAGTAAACAGCAGGTGAGGAGCTGTATCACCTTCATGTTATAATTTGGCAGCTCCAAAGGTCAAGCCATCTCTAGAATATCCCTGACCAGGGACTGAAGGCTCTACTGCTGCAGGTTGCTGGAGACAGGAGCAAATGGTCCTGTGAGGACAGGACACAACAACCAGCAATTAGCCCAGGGAGAGCCCAGGCAATGGGACTGTGATTACAGGCTCCATCTGCATGCACAGGAGGGGAGGAGCAGTGGGGAAGCACCATGGAAGCTGTTACTGGCAAGCAGGTGTTTTGGCCCCCCCAGCCCACACCTCTCCACTGCACAGGGGAAATTTGGGCAGCAGAGACCCCCAACCTCTGCTGAGGCACAGGTGGTGTTACTTTTATTGCCACAGAGGTGACATACAAAGTGGCACCCTCATTTTGGTGGGTTTCCTTAGGACCACACAGCTCCAAAACCTGTTGGTCTAGCAGATGGTGTTAGTAAAAGGGGAATTCTGCCCTAGATAATACACAGGGCACTCAGCCTTAGGGTTGGCGCTACCCAATCCAAGGTGCAATGATGAACTGGTGAATTATCTACTGGAAACAATCAGAGTCGCTGGCTCACATCCTACTATTGGCATGTGATAAACATTTCTCTTCTCACCATTTGGAAGAGACAA
>JAOXXN010000102.1:29715998-29736640 GCA_026770055.1 Myrmophylax atrothorax
CCACTAGACCCACTTCTCTGCTATATAAAAGCCACCAGCCAGGGGTACAGCAGAATTTTTGATCAGTAGCCACGATCAGGAAGCATTTTGAACGCCTGGTGATGGGTTTCAATTACCTTGAGGATAACAGCAAAATGGAGCACTTCAGTGCAGGCTCTTCTCATAAGAAAGTAAATCATCTGAGTCCACCCCACTTCTCCCCTAAAGCACTTTATCCAGAAGGCCCTCCCTTGGGAAACAAGCAGTCCCTGGCACACAGCCATTCACAGCAGGTACAGGGGAGAAGGGAAGTGCATCCAGCCTTCTGTCTGCTTGGTTTTGGAGGTTTCAAGCTCAAAATTACCAGGAAAGCAAACCAGGAAGCATCTCCTTCACATGAAACACACATAAAGATGAGAGCAGGGACCCTGCTAGGCTCAGGTCTTGCAAAGGGAAGTCTTTCACCAGCCTTCAGAGGGTCTGAAAGCAAAGTGTGTCAGCACAGAAAGTATAACCCAGTGGTCTAGAACAGCAAAACTTCAGCAGCGATGAGTGCTCTGTTCATCCACAAGCACACCCAGGACAAACAGCTACAGAAACACAGTTCCCTCCTGGCCCTGACAATTTCCTCTGCCCTAGGGCCATGATTTTTCCCACGCACTAAGGACATGAGGGGTAACAGGCACGCTGACTGTGACTTTCACACCTCTTATGGAGAAACACCATCTGCTGATCAACAATCCCATTCACCTGAGTAACATGTGGAAACACTGAGCCTGCTGGCTTTCAGAGCATCACTTTGCAACATCTCCCCATAAAACACACTGCCACTGCTTCCACTCTGCTCGGGTGGCACAGAGACTTTTCAAAGGGAAAGATAGTTTTTTTGACCTTAGGAGGCCACATGTTCCCTACATCTCCTCTCAAAACCATGTTTGTCCAAAGACTCACAACTGATCTGACTGACCAAAGCTGCAAACAGCATCAAACAAATCCGTGGTTTCTGCTGCACCCCCAGGGAATTTATCAGTCAGCCAGTCCATGTCAGAAGTTCACCCAGCCTTTTTCCTTGATGAAGGCAAATACAGAAACCTCAATCAGCACTGCCACATACTTGAAGCCTTTGAGTATTCATCTCAGACATTCACCTCCCAGGGTCTCTGATAAACTTTGCGACCACAGGAAAAATAGAAGGTCTTGTGTTGTCAAAGTCACACTCTGATAGAGCCAGACCATAACTGGGCTGACTGCAGTCACCTACCAGAAATAACGCTGCTGTAGTTGGGTTGTTCAGCACACAAACAGAGCGAGGCTGTTAAGACGGGAACTTTTATTAGACCAGCTGATGGCCACTGGGGAAGAGGAACAGAAAAGCTACGTTGTGTTCCTGAAAGTTTGCCCCTGACTAATCTTGGCTAATCTAATAAACATCTCCTTTGAAGCCTGGCTTTTCCGGGCATTTTGCAATCATTCTCCCCAGAATGAGAAATTGGGCAGCACCATCTGCTGGGAACCTGCAGAAAGCCACCGCTTGTGCCACTCCTGGGGTCAGCACTGGCTTCCTGTGAGAGGAAGTACTGGGTGACACCAAGAAATGGTGACAAATCACCCAGCTGAATGGGCAGCACCCACAGATGTTCTCACCAATGAAAATAAGTTTCTTCCATGTTTCAACCATTAGGATAGCTCTCAGTCAAGCAAGGACCTACGTGTCTGGCCATGGTTTGATTTTCAGCAAGTCAGCATTAATTTCCCTGACAGGGCTGACTCACCCAGCATCAGCTCCAGGGCAACTGTTTGCAAGCCTGCACAACAAAGAGAGCTGAAGAGATTTATCCCCCAAGTTTCCCAGATAACTTAGAAACCACTTATGCTCATGTTTCTACCTTATTTCATGCCCCAACACATTACCAAAAAAAAAAAAAAAAGATATTTAGGCCAGGTAAATTCCTGGATCTGGTTTGTGAAGGAGCTGAACAGACTGATGTACTGGCACAAAGGGAGGGCTGGTGCAGGACAGGAAGTGGCAGTGGAAGCTTAAGAGTCAATATTGCCACTAAAAATACACTTGTACAACTCAGCAACCTTTGGAAACTTGGAAAAACATGAAATATAAAAGCCAAACTAAATTAATTTTCTAAGTGAAACAAGATGCTCCAGTTGTACCATTGAAAAGAGCATCATCACTACTTACAAGGCAAACTGCAAGTAAGTGTCTTGATTTCAGGGCAAAATAAGCACAGAAAATCTAATGACTAAACCATTCAACAGTGCCATGCTCTGTTTGAGAACAGGCTTACTTTAAAAGCTTCGCCTAAGCAAGCTCATTTTTGCATGTAATCAATTATCCTCAAATCCTTTCAACTAAGCTAATAAACGAGTGACGTAAGAGGTACTGAAACACACCATCTGTCAGTTTACTGCACAATCCTGTTCTCTCCAATCTGTATCCATTATGGAAGATTTAGTACAATGAACCCTAACAGAAAGCAGTGAGTTCTGAGCAAGGTGCAGAAGGACAGATGACATTGACCCTACACCTCTGGAGGACTTGCATTTCCCTTCTGTCTGGCTCCATATGAGATTTTAGGGTTTCCTCAAATGCAAATCAAGAAATACACAAAACCTACTGAGAAACATGAAGCTTTATTTAGAATAACGATTTTTCCACTGTGTTCCAGCCTTAGCTGACAATGATGCCAAAAGCAATAGCATATGATAGGAATTACATGGGCAAAGGAAGGTTCAACACAGCTTCTGGTGTTACTAACTTAAGAGTGGGAAAATTACCAGCTGAATGCTACCATTTACTTTGTTTCTAAGTCCAAAATATTGTGAATCTTTTCAGACCACTACACAATTGGACCAAAAAATATATTTCTGGGAGACATAAGCATTGTAACTGAGAGGAACTACATGTCTTCTGGAGCATGCGAGGAAACACCCACTCCTACCGCAACCAAAACACTATTTTGTGATGAGAGAACAAGACTCAACTGCACAATGCAATGAGTATTTGACACAGTGCATCTTTTCAGAATGCCACTAAAACTACAAGCCAGACTTAGGAAATTTAATTCCAAACTTGCCTTTGAATCCCCTCACCCCATGCAGGTGTAATACTCAGAGGCCTGGGCTCACCCAGGTCACCATTTGCACCTCTCCCCTTGTCCCTCCTGATTTTAGGATCCTCTGAACAGGCAAGGCTGAGACAGGAGATGGAGGTCCTGTTTCCTTCCAGCCCCTACTTAAGTCCCACAGCCAACCCAAGCCAGCTTCCAGGGAGGATTTCCAGGGAGCACAGGAAGTGCTTGGGAGCAGATCCTGGGTGAGCTGAGGCTGCTGCTTTAACACAAGCAGTGCCAGTAATGGTGGAAGCAGCAGCACTTGCCACAACTTACCAAGGCTGTTTCCTCTTGGCCAAAACCAGCATTTATGCAGGAGGCTGTCACAAGTCACAGTAAAACACTGCAACTGTGTTAGATCAGCTCCTCTTCCTCCTGCCTTCAGCTCCTCTTCCTCCTGCCTTCAGATCCTAATTTGAGCCCTTCTGACTGCAGGGGATGCGTTTTCTGTGCGACACCATCACGGAGTGCTGGGACCACGACCCCGAGGCTCGGCTCACTGCCCACTGCGTGGCCGAGCGCTTCAACCTGATGGCACAGATGGACTGCGACGACATCCTCAACAACAACACGGACAACGAGGCCAGCAAAACAGCTGCTCCAGGTGGGGAGCACCAGGACAGTGACGGGAGCAGAAATATGCAGTGACATGGCAGGCAAAAATCCTCATCATGAGGAACAAGAGGATAAGGGAGAAGCATTTTAGCTCATGGGGAAAAAAACCCCACCTTGCCGTGTTTTTCAAAATGGAACTAATCTAGTACATAACTTATTTATAAGATCTGTTTCCTCCCACAGATACAGTGAACTGTGGAATCAATACTTTGGTTACAGTGCAACATTATATATGAACTGATTTTGTACTTACTTTAAATGTATAATGATGCCAATGCATTCTATTATTTTTTAAAATAATAATGTTTAATCTTTTATTAATAAGCACTTGAATTCCATGTCTTTTTTAAGTCCTCCCATATTGCCATCACGAGTTCCTTTTCCAACTGCTTACTCTGCAGAGATCAAGACAATTTTCCCTTTTTAATGGCCACACACACACACAAACCTCTTCTAACAGCAGAAAAAAACATGTTGAAATGTAACATACCTTGAATGGAAGAAACACTGGCACCCAAGAAAACTACTCATTGATCAGAGAGTCCTTAATATTGTGCAAAGATACACAATAATCCAGTCTGTAAAAGCCTGATATACTTACTGCAACTCCAACACACCTTTTCTCACTGGAGAATTCCTGAGTGTACGTGATAGTTCAGATGGGCATGTGAACTTTCTTTGATAGAAAAAAGAAGTCACCAGAGTAGACACTGCTGCTTCACTCTAAAAACTCCCCATGCAAAGTATCTAGACAACTCCTTCCCCTGTCAGACCAGTTTCCAGCCCCCTCTAGCCAGATCTGTGCTATAGTAACAGTGTCAACACAAACCTGTTGGCTAATTCTTCTTGCAACTCTCACACCCCTCTGCTGAGTTACCCCACCTGAGGAAGCACCATCAGACAGAACTGAGACCTTTATTCCCATAATCACCAGACCAAGCCAGGCTGCCTCTGTTCTGGAAAGCAATAAAGGAAAGGTAAGTAATAACTAGCTCTGAACCCTGGCACTGTGTAAATCCCTCTACCCTTGGGAGCAAAATGGAATAAAAACCTTAGGTGCTCCTGAGCCCTGCACGCCCACACCTGACACACCTACACAGAGGTGTAACTTTCAGGATAGCACCGGAAAGGAATTCCTTCCTTGCCACCAGGCAGCTGCATGGATCAGCCCTGAAAAAAAGGACAAGGAGCAAACTGTACAACAGCCACAAGCTTTCTACAACCAAAGCTCCCCAGTGTGGAGCAGGGAAGCAGATTTGCAGGGCTTGGTTTTCTAAAATGCTCAGCTACGACAGCACCAGCCCATACAGAAAGCTTTTCTTCTCTAGCTATTGTTTCCACAGATCCTAAATTAAAAGCCTAGAACCAAATTGTCCCTAAACCCTTCAAAGGCCTGAAGGGGAATTCATTAGGTTATTACATCAAATCTAAATAACAAAAAATTTGCTTAGCTACACATACAAGTCCCTACCTGCAACTGTGACCACACCTGTTGTTCTAACTAATCTTCACCTGGCTGCTACCTCCTGTCATCATACAATTTTTCAAGCTAACCCTTTTCTAACCTTCTTGAATCACATCATTCCCAGTTCCTCACAAACACACCTCTTCCACCCACCTGACTTCAGTCTCATTTCTTTAATGTATTAACCACTGCTCTGGCCCATGGGGCAGCTTTTTTGTCACGGAGATAAAAACTGCAGGAACCCACCAAACCCTCCTCAGGCTGTCCAGTCTTTTCTTTCCATAATACTTTGTGCAGAATTTCCATACCAAGTTTTGCACCAAGTTGTTTGGATACACTGGAACATGTTTATGTGGTTTTCCAAGTTCAGCTCAAAAGGTTTTAAAAAAGGACACTCTGACCTTGACCTGTTCTTCCCACAGGTGACAGGGACAGAGGGGGGCCAGCCTGTTGCAAACTAGACACTGAAGGCTGCATCTCTGATTCTGATGGCTGAAATCCAAATTCTCCTGGGGAGACAGACTTAATCCTAGGCTTGGTAGTTTATACTGTAAATATGCTGAAAAACTTAATCTATTCCCCTTCCCATGCCTAAAATCTTGAACAACCTGATCTGCATATTGTATATTTTCCATAAAATGCAAATGCATCAGGATCACACGCCTGAATGCCTGCATTAAACAGGAGTGACTTGGCACACTGTTTTCCAGGAGCAGCACAGGCTGCACAGCACCTCTAAACAGAGAGCTACTTACTTAAGTTCCAAGATCTGTTTATAACTCAGGGAGCCTAAAACCACTGAGATAACCAGAATTTTGTTCTTAACTTCAGTGGAGCCCAATCAAGCCAAGAAGACACAAGGAACATAAGCAAAAGTTCTACATTTTGCCATGCTCCCTGTTGAACACGCTGTGGTTCTAGCAAATATCTACACAGGAAGCACCAGTGAGCCCTTCCCTTCACTCTAGAAGGTACGAGATGGAAACAACAGCAGTTATGCAAGAGAATCAAATCTGGTCAGAGTTAAAAATACATCCATTAGTCTGCAGGGTGCTTGCAACTCTCTGAACAATCACAATTACAATTTAAGCTGGATATTCAGTGGCTACATTTTTTTTTAATGTTTCCAATTATGTGCTTTGTTTCTAGAAGTAGAAATTTGCAAACTAACTAAATTCACATCAGGAACCATTTCAGTTCTGGTGATCATCTGAGTAAAGGAAGGCTTCACCTTCTTTTTTCCTAGCAGCATCCCTATGTTAAAAGAAATCATTTCATGTGTCTTATAAAGCTACTTCTTCAGTGTTGGGTCTATTTTTACGTAACAAAATTAGTAACAGCTTTCCTAGTGTGAAACCACAAGCACACCAGACAAGGGAGGAAGAGAAATAACTTGACTAATAATGTTATATAAGGAACACAAATGGGTTTATGGTCAACATGGGAGCTTTTCAGTCTGATTTACAGCCATCACCTTGACAAATTCCCAAATCAAAATTTTAAGCAGAGCTCAGTGGCTGAGTCATAAATCTCTATTTTAGTAAGCACAAGTTTGATCCCTCGAGTATGCTCAGCTGAAAAAGATTTATTTTTGCTCTGATCACTGAAATATTAAAAGCTGGACCTTGCACCACAGCCCTTGCTGTTTAAATCAAATGTGCCATGTGACACAGATACACCATATACAGAGTGAATTTATTTTCTGTTTCTCTACCACCCCCATTGGTGCAGGTACTAAAGAACCATGGAAGAAATTCACGTTACACTATGATTCCTACCCCAAATCCTGGAATAGATCAAAGAGCACACCCCAAATGTGCTGCAGACCCAGAAACAAGGAGGAACTAATCTCACTGTTTTAAATTTTATTTTTCTTCCTGGTTAAACATGAAAATGCCCAATGGCTATCCAAAACTATCAGAACAGGATGGTTGGATAGAATATCACAAGACAAGCAGAGTCTAAAACATTCTTCTGCTGGAGAATATAGTTTCTACTCAAGCACACAGTGCCAAAATATCTCACTTTTGGGACAAAGGAAAGCCCAGACAAATCTCCAGCATAAAGATAATAACAATCTACTCTTCCCAGTCACATGATCTTTAGGAAAGCAGACAGAACAAACAAATCATTTTGTAGCTTTATTATCCCCCCCACTTCTCACAAATGGACTATGACTCGCATTGAGATCTCAGTGCATTTCACAGCAAAAAAAAAATGTACAAGAGGATCAAAACAGTTGTGCATAAACCCAACGCTTTTTTTTTCCTTTTTTGCACAATTTACAGTTTGTGTTGAAAGTTAAAATGGTTATTTAAACCTTCTGATGCATTCTTACACTTGCATCTCCTCTATGGAAAACATCTTACCAGATCACAGTTGTGAGTTCTCATGATGCTGGATAAGGTGCAGCCATTGCCATGGCTGGGAAGTGGCAGATAATGTTATATACACTGATTGGAAGACTACATCAGAAGAAAAAACAGAGTAAGGCACCACTGTTGGAAAAATTAAGGTAGCTTGTAGTTACAACAATAACGAAAGCCATAATAAGTACTATTCTTAATTGCCAGCAATTCTTAGACTTCAATAAAATAGTTATTAAAAACAAAAAAAAAAGTTTGTACCTGAATACAGTTTCCTGATATCTGATTGTGTTTCAAATCAATACCCAGTCCTCAGCATGATCAGTTGTTTGTTTGGGTTTTTTTATGGTAAGATGAAAACCCAGGACCTACAGTCCATGTATTCAAGGTCACCTTTCACTGCTTTGTTCTGAACAAAACCACAGGAGAAAAAACGAAACAATCCAAAGGACAGTTTGTAACACTGACACTTCATCTCTGAGATGATCAGATGGGCAGAAAAATTTAAATACAAAAATTGTACGTTTTCTGTTCATTTTGAAAGCCTTAGTCCTCAGGAAGAGAAGCTGGAGGAGGAAAAAAACAGGCCAAACCTCATTACATTATAACTTGAGAAAAATCAGTCACTCGAAGAGATTTAATAAAATTAGAGTTGAAAAGTGTTCAAATTACTTTTCCAATTCAAGTCAATTATTTCAAGTATATTAAAACGTTTCAGAGGAAAAATTTCTCCATGGTTACATGTCTACTTGCTTTTATAAATCCATAAAAAAGAAAAGCAGTCTCTACATACATCCCATATTCCTCCAATGCATGCACATTTTCTCTCCAAAGAAAAGGTCGTTGTGATCCAGTTGTTTCTTAATACTGATTTCGGGCATATCTTCCAAAAACCCCTCCAGTTTTTGCCAACAAGGTTAATTACTGGGCATAAAAGCAGCAATTTTTTGTTGCTGTTGTCTGCATGGGTACTGAGAAGGTTTCAGTTATTAAAGAGCTTGACACAGATTCCAAAAGAGTTCCGATACCACTCCAAAATCCAACAGGTCCCTCTTCTCTTAGGCAGCTTTTGCAATCAGATCTATTTAGAAGAATCTTATACAATGCAGATAAAATCTCTTGGATCATACAAAAAACAAGGTGGTTGAATGTACCTTGCAAGTTTGTCTCTACAACTTGGATTTTTACCTGTTTTTAAATAGCTTTAAAGTGCCCTAGTATAGTTATTTCTTTATGCTCATTTAAACTTGCACAATTACATAAAAAGGGGGTACTCAGTGTGATTACTGTGTTTTGAGAGACAGAGGAAAAGGAGAGGAAAATCAGAAAACTCATCTTAAAGCAGCTTTTTTCTAGTTAGTGTCCATTTGCTGAGTTTGTGCGGCAGAGACTGTTTTCCACAGGGGTTTATGATACACCCAGCCATCTCCCTGCAATTTGAAGAGAAAATAGGGTTATAATAAAGACACTGCCCTGAGGGGATTCCCTTCACACAAATATTAGACTGATAGCTGTGAAAGCCAGAGGGGCACAACTTATACCTTCAGCTCCCACAGATGAAGGCACAGAGATGAACACCACAGGCTGCTCCGACTACTTCAGAACACATGCAGGCTCTTGCCGAGCCACAGCGCTCTCTGCGAGGCGACTGCACTTGTAATGAACCCAGTCAAAGAGCCACTCTTCTCAACCCCCTGATCCAAATTACTTTAAGAAGCCAAATAAGCACCCAGCAGAGAGACAGCTACTCAGGATTATCAGCACTTAACACAGCCCAAATGCTCACCCACAAATGAAGTAGCTCAGGATCTCATTTAAACATTTTCTGAGTGCATCTGTATCTTGGGCTAGCAACAGAATTTCATCTTTTCAATATCTAGATATTAACAATACAACTATCCAAGTCTGAGCTAATTACATTAACAGCTTTAGAGAACAAAAACCTTTATGGGAGCTAACAGATAGTCCTGAACTTTACAAAACAGAACTGCAAGATTGCCAAGAGAAAGAAACTTTTTAGCCTAGTTCTAAATCCTTACTAAATCACAGATATGAGAAGAAGGGGAAGTATATTACTACTGTGGAACACATAAAACTTTCATTGTAAGGAGAATCTAAACTACTACATCCTAAGTTTTAATCAAGTCCTCCCCTCTTGCAAAGGGCTCAGCAAAGCTCTCTACAATCTCATCATATGGATCACAAGAAAAGCCTGTTTCAAAGTTATACCAACAGCCCCCAGTCCTCCTGGGCAGGTCGCAGTGCACCTTGTTAAAAGTTTTACTATATTATTACTACTACCATTGTTGTTAAGCCACAAATAAGCTCTATCCAAAATCTAATGTAGAAGAACAAAAAAAAGTGCAAAGTTGAAAATTAATTCATGTTTATTCTTTCCAACAACAGTATATTGGGTACATAAACACAGAGCCTAAGCAAAATAAGTACTACTGATTATTTTCTTAGGGTATTTACTGTTACAGTCTACTTACATGTGTATATGCAAAGCTGTTTTCCATGTCCTTGGTAAAAGAAACTGGACCATAAAAAAGGCAAACATTTTGATACAAGGGAATCACATAAAGTGTTTGGAAAGTGAAGAATAAAGTCACACCTTTACATGTTTAGGAGTTCTTATGTCACCTTAGTCCTATGGATGCCATGGACCTAAACTGTAAGATCTAACGCCAAATTTTCTAGTCTGACAGGACACAGACTCTTGCACACAACTGCTTTCATAATAGCTCTGCTCCTGCCTTCATCAACAGCTAAATGCTTGGGAACTTACTTCTTTAAGGAAGTATTTAGTACACCAAGGTGTTTCTGTTTCAGCACGAAGCCTCTCTTCGTTCCTCTGTCGTTCTTCAAGGGCTCGCTTGTGCTCTGTAGCCTTATCAATGTCTCCATCCCGCAGAGACTCTGTCACGTACTGCCACAGCCTCCTACAAAACAAACTGGTAACTTCACTGTTCAAAAGGTTCCTCAGCCTGCCCTCTCAAGCTGCAGGATCACTGCATCCAGTTCTCTCAGAACAGCAGCACTCCCCCCACATACACATGGCAAACCAGCCCAGGTCAGAGTGGGATACTGCAGTGCAGGTCAGGGCTCACGGCTACGCCAGTAACTGGGAGCAGGTGGGAACGGCTGAGTTTTTGGCAGTGCCAATCTAATGTCTGTTTGCCAGCCCCATAAAGTTGCTACGGAAGTGTTATTCAACAAGCAGTTTCTTGTGAGGATGTCCCTAGTCAGGAGCTGCCCTGCTGTGCAACTGACGATTAAAACCAACAAAAATAAGAAGGCTCTGTTCTAGCAGGCACTTCATGAACTCAAACAAAAAATCTGTTCATGAATAAGAGACAAGATAAACAACTATGTGCCTGCACTTGGGTTTTGCGCTTTTCACTATGCTCTTTTTATTTTTAAATACATAAAAAATTAAGATCACTGCAGCTAAGCACTATGCACAATAATTTCTACATTTGCAGGTTTTCCTAAGGCACTCACCAGATTGCTTAGGACAAAAGGGTCAGACAAGAGCCAGCACATTCTGTACCTGGATTCAAAGGGTCCTTGCTTCTCAAGGGGCCGGACTCGTTTTCTTGTCACAGACAGCTTTGTCAAGTCCACGTACTTTGTCTCCCCGTTGCTGTAGGTGAACTCGAGTACACTGTTCCACTCCCCCTGCACTCTGCACACCACCGTGTTTGTCACGTTCTGCTTCACTTCACCCGTGACTCTAGGAAAGAAATCTGTTTTTAAAAGGCCATGTCTAAAGACACCTGAGGACCATTAGCTGCATGATCACTCAGTCCTGAATGAGTTTGCAAACTTGTCACAGTGCCTTAAAAATGTTAGTTACTTGAATTCCATTTGCATGGAGAAGCTCAAAGAGCAAAGTGACTTTCACTCATTGCTCTAGTTCTCTTCATGTTACCCAGGAAACTCCATTCTTTGCTTAAGCTTATTTCAAACCTTTTAAGGGAATTGAAAACAAAAAAGAAACTAACACAGGCTGGTTCACATGTAACAAACAGTTCAGCATTTCCAATTGAAACATCACATCAGGTACATAGTTCAGACTTAAAACATAAAAGTTAAACTTTTTAGCAAGAATATATCTCACAACATGTTGTCACTATCTCACATCTTTTATATTTCAATGTTCTCCATTTGTAGGTGGTCTCATTTTTATGTTGTTCATATGAGCAGCGGACACACAAAGGCAGAAAAGCAAGGTAGGAAACTAGGAATCGGGAAAAAACTGGCTTTTGTTTCCTATCTTTTCCACAGAAACCTCAGACAATAACAAGACATGAAAAATGTCTTTCTAAAATGCACTACTTCATTCAAAGTGTTGCACAATGCTCAAGTATCACCATAATTACACACACTGATGCACATTTTCCTTCTCAACATTGAAACCTGTCCAGAGACTTCATGATACCCACTTCATCCTGACCCAGTTGGGGAGCATCGCTTGGCAAGCAAATTATCACCCTCAAACAGAACTTTTCTCCTAGAAATAAACAGTTTGCCCACTATGCAAACCAGACTTGAGACATTCTCACTTGTAATGGGCTGCAGGATTCGCGAAGGTCACAATCCAGCTCCAATTAAACTGCAACTACCTGTACACAAGCTCCCTAAAATACACCACTCCTCAGCTCCCCTTGCTGCATTGCATCAGTGCTCACACAAAGCACAGGCTGCATCTCCTTCCACACTTCCATTCTGTGCACCCAAGAACAGCTGACCTGCACACCACTGCCTTGCTCTTGTGTCCTTTGAACAACTACATACAGGAGAGTGGAAAAGCAGCCCTTCTGTGCTCCCACCTTGTGTGGTGCCACACTCAGAGCAAGAATGGAGCGCAGGACACCGATCCCACTTCCCTTTCTCCACATGCACTGGTCACTTCCTGCTGTGACTGCATTGACCTGTCCTCCCTGAGCCAGGCATCAAAAGAGAGAAATTAATCTCTCAAGCAATGAAATGAATACCACAGGTCAGACCTTCCAGCACAGAAACGCTGGATGCCAGTCAGATCAGACCTGCAGAGAATCTCCAGGGCAAGCAGGAAAGCTCATAGCCAACTCACAGCAGGAGGCAGCAGCCAGGACTTCTTCCACATTATGGTCCATCAGTTCAAACCTCATTTAATCTCATTAGAAATATCTTAAACCCCAAACAGACTGATAGGTATGTTCTGCTCATACACAGTTTTCCATTACAAAAACTTAAGATTCACTGAAGAAAACATGAACAATAAAAGCTCATAAAAACATTTACTTTTTTTTGTGGAAGTTAACAAGCACTAACAATTACTGAAAACAACCAAAAGTGACAAGCAAGCAGCCTTCATTCTGTGCTGCTTTTCATCCTGTGACCTCCACACCTCACCAGAGGTACTACACATAGTGGAGTCCCTCTCCTCCTCCCAAGAGATCCATGAACAGCCTGAAACCAGGATGCCAGAGACCAGCCCAGTCAGACTCTGCAACTGCACAACTTTAAGAACTTGATTTTTTCCAAGCACTGTGTGGTAAGAACACAATACGGACACCCAGTATTTTAATATCCATCAAATTACTGTCTCTGCATAGCTTCAACAAAGCTTTATCACTCACTACTAAGGTGCAGTGTTGATCTGCTCCAATAAACTCTCATTATAACCTGTAAGTTGCTTTGCTCTGTGACACACACCCATTCCCAGCATTGCAGCAGTGTCAGTGATAAAAATCTGCTAGCAGTTATTTGTAAGCTTGGCATGACTGATACATATCTAGCTGTTCGTTATCGTTATCCTCTGTTTCATCCAGCTGAAGAGGTACAGGACCAAGGAGCCAATATCCAGCTGAGGTCTAACAAGAAGGGTCACTATATAAAAAAATCTATACCATTGCCATAGCAACTCACTTGCACTCTGGGTAACCATGACAACACTGCTGCTTCCACATCAAGAGATTCTTTTGGCAATGTCCAATCACCACCATGTCAAATTTTCAATAGTTACTGTACCTTGAACAGATCTCTCTTTAAAAAGCCTCTACATCCGTGACTAATTTCAGAGAGACAAGTAACAAAACAATTTCCAAAATTAAATCACTTAAGTAAAATTACATCCTATCACTTATTTTTATGGCACAAGAGGAGCTACTGCAAGGTGGAAGAAACTTTGTAAGAATGGAAAATATCCCAAATGACGTGTCTCTTTCAAATTTCACCACGTGAAACAGAATTACATGTAAGCTTCAGTTCCCCAGATGCCACGGGGACGGGGAGCTGTACTTCCAAGTCAAATTCACCACATGTATCGGAATTTATCAGGCAAGGTGGAGGTTTTTGTGTTCTTTAAGCAACATATACAGCCTTACCCTACTGTTTCAGGATAAGTAATTTTCAGAAGACTGCTTATTATTTGCAACCTGTGAAAGCAACCCGTATCTAAGAAATTCTGATGCTCTAGGCTGTTACATATTTCATTATCATCTCCAACACTATTTAAATAAACACTATTCAGTAAACAGCTGAGAGCAAAATGCTCTGGAATCAGATATTCTTTGTGTGACTACCACTTAATTTGCTCCTTCCTCAATTAATTGCCTCTATATTAGTACAAGGGTAATCTGCAGAAGTGTTACTATAAAATGTCAAAAAAACCTCCTTCTGCACCAACTGTGCAGGCACCTCCCAGAATGTGCTAGAAGCAACCACAAACAAACTTCCCCTGCATCTCCTTTCTTTCACCTGTTAAGTTTTTAAACATGCACACAAGTGAAGAACTACCCTTATAGGAATTATCACTCCTGTCTTCAAAAAAGGTAATTTTACCTAGAGATTTTCTATAAGCTGTTTAAACTTGATGGTCTTAAGTTTGTTACACAGAAATCCTAAAACAATGATCCCTGCAGTGCACTTACAATGCATGTTGCAAACAACATGTAACCCTTTAAGACAGAACAACCTCATTTCAAAGAAATAAACCAAAAAAACTTTCTCACCGATGCAATTTGCCACCGTAGAAGGGTTTGGTGTGGAAGTTAATACTTGCAGAATACCCTGTCTTTGCACAGTTTATGTTGACTTTTCCTCCCAGTTCTACCCAGGGAACAGTCAAAATTGACCGAGCGTATGCGCAGGGCAGAGAGAACGTGTATTCTTCCCCATGTTCCAAGAGACTTAGGATACCTGTGTGAAGAAATACAAGAATCCCTGAATCAGCACCATTTCAGAAAAGGCCAAGGTGTTGAAACACAGTCAATACAAACTTTGACTACTTTTCCTCACAGCCCCTCACACCAAAGAAAATAAATTAAACAAACAAACAAAAAAAACCCAAACACAAAAGTGGCATTTATTAGATTCTAGATACAAACGTTTTCCTGAAAGTACTAACCTGAGTAACATGCAATTATGTTTCTTTTTGGGAAAAAACATTTATCCCAGCAATATTGCTCCATAAAGTACAACACTGTGCTGTGAACATACTTCTCAGTAGTAGATAAAAGGGCTGGTCACTTTCTTAGTGATGGCTCTGGAGCACATCAAGACAAGGCTTACACTGACAAAGAGAAATAACAAATGAATTCCCTGAACTGCAGGTCGTGAGGAAAGCTAATACTCCTGTTTGACCTCCCTATAATAAATCTGAAGGCAGGTAGCAGAGACAACTCCCTTTACTGCACCTCTCTGCCAAGATAAACCCAACTCCTTCCTGACAATACCGTTTGCAATAGATGTCAAGCATCTCATAAAATACTAGAGGTTTTTCTTTGAGTTTTAAGATATGTGGGTTTGTTTCATTCCTATAAAAAACCCAAAACCACAAGATCCACAGGAATGCAGCACAGGACCTGAGTGCTGCCTGCCTCAGCCCGTGCCTCTGGAGCACAGGATCACTGGGTGTCTGACGTTAGTATGAACATGAGGACTTCTGAAAACTCATGACCTAATTTGAGAAAGGCCCTAGAGGAGATACCAACTTCAGAGATTACCTGGTACAGTCAAAGTATTGAGATGTGCCTTCCACATCTCCATCTCCTGCCATTCCCTTGGTCATTCCCTTGTCCAGTGTGCAGTTTACATGCAAGCACCTGGAATCCCCAGTTACTGGGCAATTTGTACAGGGGACACAGAATGGGAGAGGCTGTCTCATCTCTTGCAGTAAATACTAGCACTAAGGGAAATTACTATTTCAGGGCAGTTACCCTTTTCTGTCCCTAAAGGATCCAATTTTTCTAGTTAAAGAAAATCAAAACATGCATAGTAAGATACATTAAGTGCAATACAGGGAAATGCAGCAACACTTCTATTTAACAAATGTCTGATGCAAATTAATTGATAAATATCAGTTTACATCACAGTAATTGCCTCCCACAGTCTCTCCCCATAAGGGAGATGCTCCAGACCACTCATCATCTTTGTGGCCTCCACTGGACCCTCTCCAATAGCTCCTTGTCTTTCTTGTACTGAGGAGCCCAGAACTGGACACAGCATTCCTGATGTGGCCTCAGTAGAGGGGGAGGATCCCCTCCCTTGACCTGCTGGCCACACTCTTTGCCATGCACCCCAGGATATGACTGGCCCTCCTGGCCACAAGAGAAAAGTAGTATGGGGAAAAAAAATATGAAAACCCAGACATCTTCTGCAAGCAGATTATTATAGTTTTTTTAGTCTTTGATACAAAACTACTGAGCAATAGTCTGTATTTCTGCCAAAAGACTATAAAATCAAATTTGCTATTAAACTAATAATATTTTAACAACCTTCCAACATGAATGAAGGACAGAAGTTACACTTACCCTCACCAACCATTGTCACTCCTATTGACATTCCTAAGAATTTACTTTTTGTCCAGACATGGGCATTGACACACATCTTTCTCTCCACACACTCAGCATAAAACCCTGAGACAGGAGGATGATGGGACACTTGCTCAGCTACAAATTTTACTGTATAGTAGTCCAGCTCTGCTTGGCCATCCACATCTTTAGAGAGAGTTACTTGTTCTGAGGGGGAGTGAGCAGGTAAGTTACTGCCAGCCTCAGTGGCTACGTCGCTCTTCGGCATCCTCCAGGAGCAGTGAAACGTCTCCCCGATGATGGGATTGTAGGGCTTCTTTGCAATGGCTCCTTTGCGGCCCTCGTGGAACGAGGTGAGATAATACTCAACAAAGCGGATCATCCTCTCCTCAGGGGTGGTGCCATTTGTGATTGCAATGAAGAGATCTGGGTGGGACATGAAGTCCGCATACATCTCCAACAGCGACCGCTTCTCCAAAATGAAAGTGGGAAGAACCACCTGGAGCAAAAGAAAACCCAGAAGGCTCTAGTGAGTAAAGCAAAGAGACAGGCATTTTGTAAAATAAATTCTTCAGAGGATTCTGTCCTGTTTTGGACACCACACATTCAGACTGAACTTTCCTGTCCCTCTTGTAAGATGTGAGCAAGATATAGTGATCAGGGGTTCCAGAAAAGCAGTTTACAAGGCAAAAAAAGCCCAGTGAGTACTATATAGGACTACAGATGTTGAAAGGGACTGAGCATCAGTAAATAAAAACAAACTAAAAAACAAAACATAAAACAGCTGCAAAGAGATAATGTGTCCCATATTTCTGTAGAGGAGAAAACAAGCATGAAGGAACTCAAACTATAGCAAGGAAGGTTCAGAGCAGAGATCAGAAGAGGATTTATCTATTGCAGAGAAAAGCAGAGAAGCTATGCCAGCACTGGAGAGCTTGCAGAATCTCCCTCACCACAGCAACTAAAACAAGCATCCATAAGCAGTGTAATATAGGTTGATCCTGTATCTCTGAGCAGAAGTACCTTGTATTTTCCCAGTTACATTCACCACTACAAAAAAACCACCAGTTCTGTCCTTTGCTAAGCCAAGAGCAATACTGTAGAATGAGAGATATGGGTATGAGTCACTTCCTTCCCTGTAGTGGGAACTAACTCCACATAACTGTTGTAAATAGCAATGCAGGGTGTCTCAAGCATGACACCAAGACAATCCATTTAAATCAGCTGCATTCAAAGAGAAAGCGCACGGCCATAAGACTGTTAACAGACATGCCAGTTCAACTGAATACACTTGCCATGTTGTTGGCAACACCACCCTGGAGTATTAAAGTGGCTTTTCACTTCAGTACCCGAATACTGAAGTGCAATTCAAACAACTTTATTACCTGAAGTCAGGCTTGTCCACTTCAGTGCTCTGCCTGCTCTGAACTAAAGACAATTACACACAACCACAAGTCCTACCTGGGTGACAGGCCTGACAGTTTCTTCCAACTAAAAGAAAAAGATATCCCAAATCCAATCTTCCATTTAAGTGAAACAATGACTTCATAAATTCCTTGCTAAGCACCAAAGGTTTAAGTTTGACCCACAGACAGCAGGGCCTGTTCATATCACCTTTTTTCCCCCTCTCAAATTGTGAAACATAAGCTGCCCAATACAAGTGTTTCTAGGGGCTATGTAGCTAGTGCACAAAAAATAGCTTTAAAAAATAATGATAATCCATAATTCCAAGAGAGAGAGTGTTTTCCTCATTCCGTGGCACTCTAAAATCCCGTTTTTCTTTAAAAGTGCCTAGTGCTTATGGTAACAAGTCTTTAGAGGAATGAATTGAACATAAGCTGATAGCAGTCTCATTTTCCCAGATTTGCTGCCCAAGTTGTCTAGAAGCAACTGAATGTTAACTCTTCCAAGCTGCTTGCTTTTGAGATCTGCACTCAAGTGTCAAGTTCAGTCCTCCTCAGTGTAACCCTTTTCCTGTCTGCATGTGAGCAAACAGAGATGAAAATAGCAAAGAGGCGTAAACAGGTGTCTGAGGATCAATAGTGGGGAACCAAAATAAAACTTCTTTTCAGAAGTAGCATGAATACAGCTGTAGGGTTATGCAAGCTGTGTGAAAAAGCATTATCATGAAAAGAATGCAGATATAAAAACATGAGAAGGCTGTAGAAAACAGCATGAAAAAACTCAGGTGCAAAGACAGGAAAGAAATAAGGCCATTACAGGAAAGCCAAGAAAAACACAGTAGAAAGGTAATAAATAAAGGTAATACCAAAGAGAAGGTAATAAAAAAGACATGGTCAGTTGCACTAAATCCACCTCCTCAGCCCATTTCACTTAAACCTGCCTCAAACTTGACATCAGATCTGGGGATTGAAGATGCTACAGGCCACAATTTAATATCAAACACATTATTTTTCAATACAAGAGTTGAGTTTAAAATGACACTTCACTTCCACCACAGCCAGTCTTCACACTTCAGTTACTTACTCTTGTTAAGTCCATGCCGAGTTTCAGCTGAGACAAGAGATGCAAGATAACACTGCGCTGCTCTTCCACCGCTCCGAGATCATCTTCTTTGTCATCACAGACATCTTCCAGCTCCTCATCTGGATTTATTTCTTCAGGTTCCTGGAGTAAGAGCCATAAATTCAGCTCAAAGATGTGGCTGGCCAGACAGTATTGAAAAAGGACTTCATTTTGTATTTAACTCTCCATGTATGAAAAAAACAACATGAACCCCTGCAGAGAGCTGCACAATGGAATCCACTCCCAAGATAAACAACAGCTGAAGAATTTGAAGGGACATTAACATAACTCAGAGCAGGTTCCATCTAGAGGATTCAGGCTAAGACTTCTCATCATCTCTCACAAGGAGTCATGGAAAAAAAGAAAAAGCTTAAAGAAACCAGGACCTGTTTTCCTGCCAGTTTTGTGAGCTCACAGAATGGCAAGCATCTAACACATACACAGAAACAGCAAAGGAAAAAACTACCAGAAGTTCCAACCACCCCAATAACATCCCTCCACCTCCACACTACTTCAGCCCTTCCAGCGTTGCCATCACTGATTGTATCAAATGGTAGCTCCGAGTTACCTGACTACCATCATGCCTGGTATCTCACAAGCTGCTCTTCACAAGCATTATCACGTTGCTGCCAGGGCCAATATGTTATAGTGAAATAAAAAGGAAAGGTAACTTGGAGTAGTTCTACGAAACAACAACAAAACACACACACACACTCTACATATGCTGGTTGCCTGTAAAACTAAAGCAGACAGATTAGCAGAAATAATATCACCACCATTTTAAAAACCCTCACACCACTAACTGAAAGTCAAACACTTCAGGCAGAAGGGATGGTGGTATTCCCAGAGCTCTGAGCTGCATCCTCCTGTGCAAACAGCTGGAGGGAGTCAGAGAAGGGAGAGGCGCTGAATGCCACAAGAAGGCAGCGATGTGTCTCTGCCTGAGCAAAGCCCTTTGTCCTGGAGCAGCTGCCCTACCTCAAAGCAGATTTAAGGACACTCAAAAACATGGGGCCAAGCCCCCATACAAAGCTCAAATCCTGATGAAAAGTGCAGTATCACAGAGGTGACTCCTTTGCTGTTTACTATCATAACCAAGAGAGCTGAAAATACCTACGGGCAGTGATAACACTAATCATATCCCAAATACATGATATACTTAAACTGTAACTTGCCTAATTATTGAAAAGAAGGAATTATGTGATTTAGTTGAAAGTTCCTAGGTTTTTTTCCATCTTTTCTTTTTTTAATAGTAACTACTCTGACCCATTAAAAAATTGGAGCAATTGAAAAGAAATCTTTTTCATTTTAATTTTGCTCCAAGATAGCCCAGTGCTCTTGCAGACATAAACCAGCACGTTATCTTTTCGCAATGACACATAAACCAGCACATTATCTTTTCTCAGTGACACAGTCTCAGCCAAACAACGGTATGAAACCAAACAGCATAAGGAGAATGTAATTATGATTTTCTAGCTTAGTTAGGAAAACATGTTCTTCATCACAATCCCTGCTGGTTTTTTACTTCAGTATTTTGCAATTCAAATTCAGTTTATCAGTTATAATGATACAGACTAGCTGTATTTCAAATACATTAAGCCACCCTGAAGTCAAGTGATGAGAGTTGCTCAGATTAAGAATAACAGATGCAGCAAGACCTAGAAATGAAAGACGAGGAGCTGTAATAGGAAATATTGGTCCATCCTCAATACTTGGCTGAATAATGGCAATTTCCAAGACCCACTGGTACCAATAAACGATTGAG
>JAOXXN010000102.1:29736696-29749177 GCA_026770055.1 Myrmophylax atrothorax
AAATGCAAGGGTATATACTGCCTATTTCAACACCTTGCATTACCATCCCAACTGGTTCCCTCCACTTGATGGTTAGTTACATAAAGCAGCAAAAATTTGTTGAAAAAACAAGTTAGAGAGTTTCATTTACTGCAACTATACTCATTCCTCCTCCAACACAGTTAATCAAAAAGTATGGGAAGAACTGTCATTAAATCATTTTTCCATAATATGATCAAAACATTCACAGATATTCCTCTAAATAATTCCCCACAGAAATGGGATGTTCACATTACCTTACCCTTGTAAGCTGGCAGGGCTCTGCAATGGATTGCTCTTCTCTGACAGATGCTGGCTTGTTTATCTCTGCTGGGAAATTCTGAGCTGCTCCATTTTTGAAGTGGTTTGCCAGAGAGATCTTCGGTTCCAACCAACTGATTGTCGTTCCTGAAGCAAAAGAAAGTTTGCGCTGAAACTTGCTCATCCTCTGCAAGGTCAATAAATAGCAGTTTTTCACAGAAGAGCTATTTTTTTTTAAGTAAGCTGAAAGCTGCCAATTCCTCCTGCAGCCAATGCCTCCAGCAGCCACTAAACAAAGGTGGTGCAATGAGACACCACCTTCAGTGATCATTAGCACAAACACTGCGATTGGCGAGCTGTAATACATGCAACTTGGACTGGAGAAACTAGTTGGTGTCATGAAAGGTGTAACCAGATACTACAGGAGGAACCCAGTGTCACAGGCATGTTAAGTAACCCTTACAATTTTCTTTAATCAGGACCAAAAAAAGAAAGCTGCTTTTCACTTATTGGCTTCTCAAACCCAACTCAGTTCTACACAAAAAAGAGATAAAGCAGAAGTTTTGTTGTCAGTGTTTTCTCTGGAGAAGCTGCTTGTCTTTCTCAGCTGCAGAGAAGGCAGGCACACACTGTTGAATAAGTAATAGTTATCAAAAAAAAAAAAAAGGCTGCAGGGCTTGGAAAGCTATTACCCACCTGATGATTCCAGCATCTCCAGTTACTTCCAGCTAATTTATCAGAACATATCAGGTTCCTCATTAATAACACAAATGTTCCATTCGTTTTCAAAAGGTAATAAACGTACAGGTGATTCCAATCAGTTTTTACTGAAGAATACACAAACTGACAAACCACCTTGGCTGCATTGCAAACACAGAAATTATTAGGATACCTGAGTTTCTACCACCAGAGAGCAGTTCTCTGTGCTTAGGAACCTATACTGAGGTGTCTGTTTTCCCTTCCTATATGATACACAATCCTTTACTTTCAGATCCCTGTTACCTGAACTAGGTCACATCCTCAACAACAACAGGCAAAGCTTAATTCAGATAAACAGCACCATTTCCACCAGGAAAATACTGGGGCAGGGAAAAAGTCCAGCTTTACTACTGAGACAACTTTTCCCACAGCAAGGTAGTTTAATTCCATAGTTTATTAGTCATTAACCTATTACATAACAAGAAACAAGAACTCCTTAGCAGTTTAAGATACTTACACAGAAGTTTAAAGAAGTCAAAAAAGAAGGTGCTCAGAATGTCACTGTCACATTTTCCTTTTGGAAAAGGTGTTACTCCTCTTTATAACCTCTTTGTGTCAGCTGCTTTCTAAGCTGGAACTTTCAACACAGTAATCTCTAACTGCATGTTCTGGGACTCATTTAATCCACACTCACAGACTCTATGTTAGCTTGAATTTAAAAAATAACCTTTCTTTTACATTTATTCCCTAACAGCTACATCTAAAGCAACCTTATTTATTACATTCTCTTTAATTTTTGCTCTTAGGAAGTTATTTTTAAAAGATCTGAGCTACCAGTTGCATTTTAACCTCTGTGAATGGACAGGATTTCACCTTCATACTTCTCTTTCACTGAAAGATCACATTCAAATCTGCTCTTGACTATTTTGCATAGCCACAAGCTCTTTACCTTACTTGTAACCTCCTCCCTCCCTAAAAGTCTTCAACCTGTTTCTTTTTCAAAATTTGTCAGCACTTCCCCTGCGTTACAACACAGACCTCTCAGTCTTGAATCTCACTTCCAATATTGTTCTTCAAGAGTTGCAAAGTGTTGGTGCAATTCATCTTTATGATAACAAAGTACTTTTTTTAAAAAAAATCCAGTACATTTCACCATTTTGGCTTGAAATTAGGAAAGTTAATAGCTGCAACTTTCTTGTCCACCTTCAAGTTTGTGATTCATGATACACCTTAATGTGTTGGGGCATTATTTTTGCTCTTCTGCTTGTTTTTTGGTGGTTTTTGTCATTAACCGTTCATAGCAAACTGGCACTCTTACATAATTTCTAATCCTTATTTTTTAAGCCTAGCAAGCACTTGTTCAAGACAGTCTTCACAGTCAAGTACCATTTTAACAGACTCAAAACTACTTTTTTCCACTTTATGTTGAAACTGACGTTATGACAAGTCTCCATCACTTCCTCCTGCACCTCAGTCGTATCCAGGTGAAGCATCATGGCCTGCTTAGTAGACTAAGATTATATACTGTTTGTATATATTTTATTAGATAGAACAGTTTGTATTCAAACCCTTTCCTGTATCATGTTATTTTTTCCTACATTTGAACATAGAAAAGCCTCCTGCAGCATTTGAATTACACCACAATCCTTTTGTCTTTCTATATTAATTCCTGAACCCTCCAAAAAGGCTCTGCCAGTTGAATCAGAAATATCCCTCCTGAATCAAGCGGAAAAATCTAAGATAAATGGATTAAAAAAATAAAAATAAAAAAGTTCTTTGCAATCCTTGAAAGGAACAAAAGAGTATTATAGTGTCTCTAGAAAGGCCATGGCAGGGAGGAATAGAAGGCTGCAGAAAGGCACATGCATTCTTTTAGTGGTCTGTTTTTAACTCTGGCCCCAGTAATGCACCACCCAATCTGCTGATCCTCCCCTCTCCATCCACTTCCCTGGGATACCACCAGAAATCTCCAGGATTTGGACATCTTCAAGCATTTTATTTAGATTTGCCATGAACAGGCAGAAATCAACTGAGCAGCAGTCAGTGACCTAAGCTTCTCCCTACATAGTTTGAAAAATTATAAACCTACAACACTTGCCCAAAACCCCCAAACCATAACCAAACTGTCTTTTTAAGTTCTTAAGTGGTGCTCACTGGACCCTACTTATGTCCCCAGACAAAAGCCAAAAAACCATCTTAGCAGTGCACACGTGAAAATGCCAAAACAAAAATACTTCTGATGTGCACCTCTCACAGTTATGCATCAATAGCCAAAAATTCACAGAGAATAGGAAGAGTTCTTTCAGTGTAACTTCAGAACTCAGACAAAGATTTGGAGAGGTGCCATCCAATTTTTCATCTTTAAAATGAAATTTTGAACAGAAATACAGCAAAAAAATTAATTCATTCTATTCACATACTCTCTTTTAATGCCTGTGGTGATTTCAGAATCACAAACTTTTTATATAGTTTTAATATCTTTATCCAACATATTTTTTCATCTTAGAAGTGAAATGAATTACAAGTCTGAAAGCATATGCCTTGGCAAAGCAGGCATCACAAATATGACAGAAAAATGGGAAAGATAAGGCAAGAGACAAGTTATGAGTGTACTTTGTTACATACTTACCACATCTACAGATCTGTTGTGCAAGACAAACATTTGAAAATCCTCAAAAGCTTTTTGCTCACAAAAAGCCACAAAGTAAACACACCAAAAAAAGGCACAATAAGATGCAGAATTTACAAACAATGAACACATTCAGTTCCATACACTGCACATGAATTAGGCAGAACAATTCTGCAAAGCTCCTACTTGCATAGAAGTAATCAAATGTGCAGACAGGGCAACATATTTGTCTGCTGTCTGTGAATGCACATATTCCACATTCATGAGCAGTAGGGTTTGGAGCTTGTTTGTTGGGGTGGTCAGTTGTTTATTAAGAGATTTTCTTTTTTTCTTAACCTTTAGGCAACTTGCATTGGCTTACAAGTCTCTTTGGGCCTCAGAATGGAATGTAATACTTGTCTGAGACCATGGTTTAGACTAGGACAGTAACTCAAAGCAAGAATACTGATATATTAACAATATTAATAATAACCTGTGCAAATGCAGAGCTGTTTTAATGTTTACCTAGAAATGGAAACTACACACATGTAAATGCTTATAGTAGGTATTTAGCATGTAAAAAGTATGACATTTGACAGAGCTGTATTGGACATTATATACCCTTGTTTCTGCAATCTCACAAAACTCCCACTGTACTGTTACTCTTCCTGAGCAGCCAGTTAAATCCTAAAGGCAGCCTTCATGTTGTGGTGCCTTATGTAATTTTGTTCTGTTTCAAGATGCTGTACAGCAATTCAATGTTACATTTATGCAGCTGCTGCCACAGACTTCTTAACAGAATAAATGATATATAAAAAAGTGTAACATGCATTGAGTTCCACCCAATGTGACCAAGTCAGGCTCTGGAAAAACTCACAGGACACCAGTTTTCTTTCCCCATGTGAAACTGGACTTAGTGGAAGAAATGCTTTTGCAAGAAGGGAAGGATTTGTATTTGTTACAGAGTTAATCTCTGTGAGCACCTATACCCACCTGCTGGTAGGGATCCCTTTTGTTGAGAAGCATGTTGTAACTGGAGAATGTGGAAACAGTCATTTAAGCAGTTCATGGTTGCCATGGAAGTTGCTTTGAGCATTAATAGGTCTTGATCCAAGGATGTAAGGTGACCGGAGACAGGCAGGCATTCTATGCTCCTGATCAAGTCTCTCTGCTGGCCCTCAGCCTGAGACATCATCTGCCAAACAAAACAGGCACTTGTCAGGGGGTGGAAGTGCTGTGTGATATGTGTTCAGCTGTGCACACAGAGAATCCCAAATGATTTTATGGCAATAATAAAACTACAAGGTAACAGATGTATGGCAAGGTAACTGTGCTTTGTTTTCTCAATGCAGCTACTACAGAATCATTAAATGCATGATGAAATGCCCATGGCAATACATGGCACCTTATCAACAAGCAAAAGAATAATCAGAGTGACTCAAAAAAAGCAGAGGAATTTGGACATGATACTTGCTGTAATAAATATCAAACCCTTTCATGCCTAGTTGATAGGGATGAGGGTGTGGGGGGGAACCCCACATCCACTCTGCGTGAGAAGTAATTAAGCTCTGTGCTCTGCACAGGCTGGAGAAGGATCTGCCATCTGTGAGAATCAAGATCTTTCCAGTCCCTATAAGAAGAGATGGAGCACTTCAAAGGAATTAAAAACATATTACTCATTTTGGCTCAAACTATACAGGATTCTCATTTATTGCCTGCACTGACACCTCCCTATGTACTTTGCAGAGAGGGAAGAAAAGCCAGGAGGGTTTTAACCTTCATTACATGTTCAAACTGCAGCTGTCCTGTTGTTGTTGTCCACCTTGCCCTCCCCCTCACACCCTCACACAGCTCCACATCCCTAAACCACAGAACCTGCAACACCACATTTGCCCACGTGAGGCACAGGGACAAAGCACACCAGCCATCAAGCAGCACTTTCCTCTTTATATTCACACAAACAAAAAATTACCTGATTTTGAATCACAGGGATGAAAATAAACTCCTACACATGCTAGTCCCCTTTTTGGGGAGGAACAACAGATATCAAATGTAACTGGAGGGCACTACTCTGTAATCATTACATGTTCTGGCAATGAAGTGTAAAGACAGATTGATTTAGCAGAGCAGCAGCAGAATTTCTTTAAAGAACCTTTGATGCATTAAAGCATTTAATACATAGCTTTTTAATTCACCAATCCTAGCAGTATCTTACTGATGGTTTTTTTCAACACTTCTGCCTGCAATCACTTCCAGGAACTATTTCACAATTTTATGCAATACTTAAGGAACATGCACTCATCCAAGTTCACAGTACATGGTATTTGGAACACTAAAGGGCTTGGCTATGTAGCATGTGAAGGAGTGAACTGATACAGCATTGGCTCTTTGGAAGTGGTTTAACTGTGCTGAGTCAGCCTTAGCACGCCCCAGGAGCAACAGGGCAGAAAGCCCACAGAACAATTACATACAGCCCTGCCTATGCAAACACACCACTGCTATCACAACATGTGTCTCCTTCTCCTCCAGTCATGAGCATGATAAAAGTCTTTGTCTGCAGTTTTCTTCCAATGCTTTTAAGAAGAGTGTTGGATTAAAAAATCCAAACCCCACAGCTAATCTGTTGATAAACCATAACAACCCTTCTGGTGACCTTCACTGTTAGTAATTTATTGTGTGGTAGGACCCAAGCACTTCATTCCAGGGTCAGGTCAGACAACAGGACAAGCCACGCTATGCTGAGCACTGAAGTTCAAATAGGAACATCTTCCCTTTCAAAGAATACACTTTGACCAGTCCTAAGCTTTTTCCTACTTATACACTCAGATTTGGAAAAACAAAAAATAAAAGAGTGCTAGAAAAGGAGAAGCACTGTGACTAAAAATTCAATATCTACAAGAAGTGTACAGGCAATGGTTCTCATTTTGCAAACTCACACACCTGCATTCAGTGCAAGTCGGTATAAAGATCCTCTTAAATCTCCCACTTTGCAAGGTATCCAGGTCAGCAGAGTGACACATACTCAGCCAAGAACAAGCGGAAGTTGATGGGAAAGAGACTGACAGAAGACCCAGCTATAGTGCAACTCACAGGAAAATCAAAACAGGTCACCATGCAGCAGACCCTTGGAAAGAGAAGTTGCACTTCCTGCAGCTTCTCAAACATAATTTGTAAGTATTGAGGCTGTATCATGCTCAGTGTAACAGGCATGTACCTGCCCTTGAAGTATTTCAACTATATCTTAAAAAAAAGTAGTCATTGTATCTAGCAAGCATTTCAGCTTAAAAGAAAGGCAAGCAAACTAAGTTTAAGATTCAGAAAAGCTGCTACTTCTGAGGACTCTTCACCTGTACAGATCAAAAATTGTTAAGTTGATAAACAATCATGCTGTGTCACCAAACTCAGTAGCAATCAAAACAGAGCATAAATAGTTTCCTGTGCTCATTGCAATGCCAAAAAAAAAATCATTCCACTTTACTTCCCACCCAGCGAGAATCTCAATTAGAAGATGCAGACCAGTGAGTGCTTCAGTGCTCCAGCTCACACACACTTCGCTTTCCTCCCTGAAATTTTGAATGCCATATTGCCATTTGAAAAGCCAAAAAGTAAAAAAGCCAATTCTGAAACACCACCTCACTTAAAGGCAACTTCTCAAACATCAAAATACAACAAGAAAAGAAAGAAACACTGCTAAGAGAGCTATTGGCATGAATTCTGTAAATATTAATGTCATATTCTGTACTGTCACTGTTTTCATGCAAGAGATAAGAAAGAGGAAGTACTATTTCAGTTCACCAGATGCTGTAAGTTGGCACCACACTACTAAGAAGTTTACCCCAAGTAAGAGGCAACTTAATGAATCAAACTGAAAAGCAACTACCTGTAAGGCTTCAGTCATAAAATGGATTTTGAAGGCAAACTTCTCATTCACAAGATAAAGCAGATGAACCAGCTTGTAAAACACAAAAGTCACAGGAATGCCAGAAGTTCTCCTGAGCACCTGTCAGGACTTCACATCTCTGCATTAGTACTATAGGAGAATTTACTGCTATAAAACAGGATGGCAGCAGTTACCCTTTTGCAAGACATCTGCAAGAACAGTCTGCTGTGGACATAGAGATTCACAGGTTCTAAAGTCTAATGTCTACCCTGCAAATACTCAAATCAACCAGTAGTCAGTCTGTTCCGTCAATTAAGATGGAAAGGTAATTATTTCTGGTTTTTCTCCAAAATATAACAGACCTGAATGTGTGAATGCATAAATGTGTAGGGAAAAAAAGGCAGGCTTCTGAATAGCTCCCTTTTCAGTCACATCCTTCCCTAGACCACTTGTCTACATTAATAAGCATACCAGAAAGTGGTATGAGTATTCTTAAATATCAATCATGACCAACTTCTCCTTAGTCATAGGAGATACAAGCACAGCTTAGTCAGTTCTTCCATACCTTGACATGGGAAGAGAAGTGTGTAATAGCCTCATAGTATATGATGTTATACTTCTTAAGGATATTCCCTTGTCTCTTGCAGTGCTAGGACTTGCAAGGAAGAGAACACACATAGTTCTACCTTCAGCATCAGGACACTACAGCAAAGCACAAAAATCACAGGATATACACCACATACTTCTACAATTCACCAAGGCAGGTTCCTTATACTGACACAGCTGTACAGTAATAGCTTAGGACACGCTACTGACAACATATCCAACTAAGAACAGCAGGTTTCTCCACAATCCTACAAATAACACAACAGCTCTCTCAAAAAATTATAACATAATTTAAAGCATACAAACCTCTCTAACATCTACAAGGTGATCTGGCTGCATAATGGGAACTCTTTTTCCAGTGGGCAATCTGTGATGTCCAACACTGAAGAAGGAAACTGCATTTTGACTGGGTCTTCTTTGCACACCAGGAGAGTTGGCGCTTCCTTGGGATGCAAGAGAGAAGCTGCGAGATTTCAGAGGAGGGTTGTTCTAGTGAATAAATAAGCATATTGAGAAACATTTACAATTAATCCTATTAATCAACAAATATTCTAATGTGAAAGATACAGCAGAACAGTTTAATTCCTAATTTTTTAAAGAGCAAGGACAGATGACAAAGCCCTAATAATGTATTAGTAGCAACTGCTAAATGTTTGGCAGTGTCTGCAGCCAGTTGCCCTGATTTATAATCTAATTATGAACAATCTGTGAAATGAAATTGATCAATAAGTATCACTTCTCTGACTTGAACATTAGTCCTTGATCTGCAACAGCACCAGAAACTGACTCCTAACAGATCCTGCAAGGGTAAAGCTGACAGTCAAGAGAATGGAATTTTGTTTAGAACCAATAATTGAACTTATCTCTTACAACAAAGCCAGGTGCAAGATGTTAACTGTAACTTAAAAAAAAAAAGCTTTTTTTCAGGTATCAGAATGGGTGTTATGGCAATCAGGAAGTTCTATAAAGTACAGTATATTTGCAACCATCACATTGCTGGTTGGCAACAGTACTCAGGTACAGCATTGAGGACTTGCTTCTCAAACACAAGAATTCATCCTAAATTTAGTTGTGGGCTGTCAAGTGGTTTCTAGAAGAAAAGTAAAGGTTAAAAAAAAAAAGTAAAGCTCCCAAAATGGAAAGGCTTTAACAACATGAAGTCCTGTTTCCTCATCCATTAAAAAAATGCAAAAACACTGGAAAAATACTGGGCTAATACCCTCATCTTTCATCTCTGTCCCCTGTTCAAACACCAGCTCAGAGAGGACCACTCAGCTCTCCAGAGGCCAATGGACTTCATTGTTTCATTCCTAAAGCATATTCCTACTAGAAGTCATCTACTCCTAGAAAAATTCTCTTTGACATAAATTTCGAGCCCAAACACCATTCTGTAGTATTTGTCTTAGACAACAGGACAGCTGTATTTGCAACTACTTCTACCAGCCTCAATTACTTTTGCCCATGAAAACATCAGTCATACCTTTCCAATGGCTTCGGTGTGATGCTGTGTGCAGATCTGCAGCCTGCTAACCCAGTGCTGCCGCTCTTTAGCATCAGTAGCTGATAAAAGCAAATGAAAAGGAATATGTTAATGAAGACATTTCAAAGTAGGGGCAAAAAAGACTTTAAAAATTCTTTGAAACACAAGATTTTAACAGTGCAAAGTAATTTGTTTTAATCTAAAACTTTCTCTCATGTGGTAATATTAAAGCAAGTTCAACATAAATAATATATACTGTTTCTTTCTTGTCATTTGTTACAAAATTAATTTTAAAAAAATCAACTATAACTCCCCTCACACATACTGTAATCCAACAACATGAAACATTTTCCTGGAATGAGAGTAGGGTATTCTGAATTAGAAAATTACAGCAAAGCTACAAGTAAAGAAATGGTACAAGTTATTAGCCCAGATTTCTGCAGCCTACAAAATCAAAAATGGGCTTTTATAACCACCACAAGGTGGTGAACAAACTGAACATTAGGAATAATGCAGTTCTCTGCAAGCATCCACACAGTGCTGTTACCTACAATGGTTTAGAAAACTTTGAATCAGTACAGTTTAAGGACACTATATATGGAAATTAAACTCCATTCTACATAGGAAGTTCGTGGTCTTCTGAAGGTCATGAAATGCAAACATTACAGAACTTCCCATACAGACAGACCATTTCTAACAGAAGAGCAGGATGAAAAGCTTTGCACATAATTCCCATTGCAGCAGAGTCTGCCAAACAAGTTCTCTTGCCTGGGTCAGGTGGCCAAGCAGCCACAGGTGAGAGCCAGGACTGTCCTCTAGCAGAAGAATCCCCTGCCCAAGAATACAGGTCCTACCTCTTAGTTTATACTGCTCCCCACTGGCAGCATTGACTGTGAAGGTGTGAGAGTCCTCATCGCTGGGGGAAATGACAGCCCCAGCCAGCTGCAGGGTACCCCTGGGCTTCAAATGTCTCGACTGCTCATTCACAAAGTACTCCAGCAGGCCAGCATCGTTGTTTAACACAAAAAACCTGCAATGGTAACAAAGCAAACAGACTAAATAAAACCTGCTCCTTTTCCTTTAACATGGGGGTGGTGGTACTGGGAGAAGTCAATACTTTCATTACAAGTTGGCACACATGGCATTGGGATTAATGACTTGAGTCAGGCAATTGGCCAGTGTGGTCTGCTAAGGACACATCTCTCCAATATTAGTTTGGTTGCATCAAACAGGAAGCCTGATCAGAGAATTTCACCCAACATGAATAATCAAGTTATTGCAGAGGAGACAGACATCCTGGGGAACTAAATGGAAAAGCTTGCTTGAGTTTGAATTTACAGTAAATAAGTCTTTAATTTTGTTTTTTTTTAATGATGGTGCAATTTGGCATAGAGATGAAGACTCAGCAGAAAACACAAAGACAGTGTTTTTTAATGGAAAAGGAGAAAAAAGCTAATGCTGTACTTGCTTAGCTACAGCCATCAAATGAGTTAACAGCTTCCTACTTCCAATACTATTTATGTACATATTAGCTTAATCTATAGATGAAAGCATAAGACTCTTGCATAAAGTTTGCCTAATAGAAATAAGGAAATCCAAGTGCTATTCAAAAAAATCTGAAACCTGTTCATTCAGATGCTGCAAAGACCAACATTACTAAAAAGCACCATAAAAGGCTTACCGATATTGCCAACCAGTGACGAGATTGGTGTATTTCATTAAGTAGCCATAAATATTTTCCATGTGATCGCTGTCAAAAGAGAAAGAAAAGCAGTCAGCCAACACTGAACATATTTTAGATCTTCCAAGCTTCTGATCATCATTATGTATTCTCAGAAAATGAATTTTCACCTTCATTTTCAGAATTGTACTATCATTTTAATACAGCCACACTTCAGATTTTTTCAGCTTCACTCCTAAAATAATTTAAGACATTTTAACCAGACTTCCTGAATTTCAAATAATTTCAAATCATAATCAGCTCCACCAATACTCATATTACTCAAGAGGCACTTCTGAACACATTTTTACAAGTTTCAGGTAATTAAAGACTTGGTATCTATGCTGCTTCTGGTTTGTGCTCCTCTTTTAAGGAAGCTTTGTATTTTTGGACTCCTGGACAAAATTAACTTTCACCAGCTTATTAACAGAACCTTGATCATGGTCACCAACCCAAACAGTCCCTGGGTACTCCTACACCAGTGTAGTGTTATAAATCCTTACGGCCCCGCACCCTTCCCCCTACACAAACAGTCACACTCCTCAAGGGATGTTCTACAGAACACAACATGCAGGTGCAGGTCACATCAACACATTCTGAAATCTAAAGCAGGAGCCAAAACATCTCCTCCTCTGGCCTGACAGGAAAATCAGGTAGTTTCTTTTTCAGAGACTGAACTTGCAACATCCACAAAAAATGAGAACCCATTGAATTTGGCATGGAGGCTTAATACCAGTACAGCCAAAATACACTGCTGCTTCTGAAAAGCAGTTGCCCTAAATAAGGCAATGGCTACAAACTACTCACTTTAAGATCACTGTTTAAAGACTTATTTTATGCTGTACATTCCCATAATTCTAGAAATTCCACCTCAATGCAGGGCATAATCCTACAGTGAAGAACACGCTCTTGTTCCTGTTATTCCAATGAAGAATTGAAACAATGACCCAAATATAAGACATTATTTGCTTTTTTCAAAAAAAATTGAAGATTAAATGAAATTATTCAGAGTCCATTGGAGCAGCAGCCTGTCTTGGTCATTAAAAGGTCAAAGTAGCCCCATATCAGTGAAAGGGGAAAGTTGGGAAAAAACAGCATTACCAGAGCCAAAGGATCACCTACATTACAGAATCACAGGCTATTCTGAGTTGGAAGGGACCCACAAGGATCATCGAGTCCAACTCTTAAGTCAATGGCCCATACAGGGGA
>JAOXXN010000102.1:29788694-29806509 GCA_026770055.1 Myrmophylax atrothorax
CTTTGACTATTGTCTTTTATTCAGGGGATCGATGAGGGTCCTGATGGCCTGAAGCTCATCTCTGACCTCATTCGAGAGCACCTGAAAATAGAAATCAGTGTGCTTATGGGGGCCAACATAGCCAAAGAAGTGGCTGATGAGAAGTTCTGTGAAACCACCATTGGTAACTATTGCAAAGAGTCAATCAGAGCTGTTAGCTGGGGTTTAATGTCACTTGTGGCTGGGCAACAGGATAACCCCTCTGGTGGAAACAGGTCCCAGGTGGTACCCGAGTGGACCAGTGCCTGCTGAAGGCAGGATTATTTCCAGAGAGTTTGGGTCTGAAAGGATCAGATTCAAACTGACAGTGGGTGTTTCAGTGCTCAGCGCTAATTTAATCCATTAAAAAAATCACAGCTTAATCCTGTTTCTGTAGGAGTTGGCAAGAGGCACCTTTTGTGTCTGTAGAGCTCAATGCGGAGTCCCTTGGCTGCTGATACACTATACAGTCTAGACAGGGAAGTGTAATCAGAAGCTCCTATGTGCTCACACTCTCAGAGGTGCATTTCTCCATCTTCAAATTTCTTTGTTTGGAAAAGAATCCCAGTAACATTCTGTTCCTTCCTCCCATTCAGACCGCTTGCCAACACACAGTCTCAGATCCTCTCAGAACTGGGTCTGACCTGATTTGGAAAGTTCATCCACTAGTTTTTAAACCCCATTGATTTTTAAAGTAATTCAAAATTAAAGTTACATCCTTCCATAGCTAGGGAGGCAAAAGAAAAATAAATTGTGTTGCAATAGTGTTCCTTGCAAGTGTTACAATAATAGTGAAAACTGTCTGTACAAGCTGGGTATTTGTTGCTGGCAGAGCAACTAGCCCCAAATAGGACTAAACATGATTAGGAGAGCTGAGCTATATTAATTTTCCTGGGGAGAATTTAACTTCTGCTGGCCTTTTTTGAAGCCATGTTGTGATGATCACTGTGCAAAGAGCTTTGCCCCTTGCTTTTGTCCTCGTGGAAAGCCATGCTGCCCAGAAACAGCCACCACAAAGAGAACTGGTATTGTGAAGAACAAGAAGCAAACATAAAGTTTCTCACGAGATGGGGGAGAAACTCCCCAGCTACTGGAGTGTGGTACCCCATTGCTGAGCTGGCCCTGAAGAAAACCAAGCTACCTTGTATAAAAATTAGGTGAAACTCCATTCAAGAGTCTTTGTCCAGCTGGCCATGGGCTCTCTGGATCAAGGCAAACCTCAGCCCCTTTACCACTAAATGCTCGGGAGAGCACTGTAATGACAGGATACATGACCTCTGTGGAACTGGTAGGAAAAAGCTTGCAGCAGTGCACACATTCAACTTCATTATCTGTGAATGCTCCGGTAATTGGAAATTAATTGGGCATTAATCATTTGTGCCCCATAATAGTACTTAGCAGTGACACAAGTTTACATTTTCAATGCAGAAATTATACCAGAAAGCACAGAAAGCCGTTTGTAAATAGTATCTTTTGCAAGGTCTGTGGCTGTAAAAGCTTTCTCAGGCAGAATGCTCCATTAGGGGCCATCTACTTTTAAGCTCTTTTTAAACTCTTGTTAAGGGATGTTGGTCAGTGCTCTGGGACTTGCCTACATTTAACACTGGCTTCCAGCAGCAGGAACTGCTGTCACACAAACCTCTGCTTCAGCAACACCCAGTTAAACCGGGATCACAAAACCTGAAGTGGTCCCTGGAACATTATTTCAGGTTAAGATTGTGTGCACTCTGAAACAATGCAAAAATGCTCTGACTTTCATCCTTCCTCCCCACAGGGTGCAAAAACGAAACACAAGGGGAAATCTTTAAAGAATTAATGCAGACCCCCAATTTCAGGATTACCGTGGTGCCTGACTCCGATACCGTGGAGCTTTGTGGAGCCTTAAAAGTGAGTGATTTCAATTCAAAATGTTCTATTTTACCCTTACCTGAGTCTTCTGTAAGCCATGTGGTCCAATTTGAGTCCTGTCACCATGTGATTGAGTGAGTGAAGACAAGATGCACAGTTCACGTGCCAGTTTTTCAACCTGTGAAACAGGGAAAATTTACTTGAAAATGTAACTGCTGGCAAAGCATTTCAAAATAGTTGCATTTTTATCTTTATTTTACTAGAGGCACCTCTGCTTCTGAGGGCAGAACTTAGTCCATTGTGTTTTCTTGTCTGCATGTTGTGAGCACATGGAACAAAGACTCAATAATATGGTAGCTCCACTAATAATCATTTCCATGGTTCAAATACTAACCTGCTAGAAAATGTGCATCAGAAGCGATGCTCTGTCTTGGCAGCACATCTCTGTGGCATTCAGCAATGCCCACATCAAGATCCCAGGTTAGATCAGATCAGAAATGATATCAAAATCACAAAGTTTCCAATGAGGGGGCAGTTCAGTGAGATTTGGAGTTTGCTTCTGCATGTGCTAAAAGTGGCTTCAAACTGTGAATCCTTTCTACTTTTTTATACATTCAATCTTTTATTCTTCAATAATTTGCCTTTCCATGGAGGAGTGGGGATTATGGCTCAGGAAAGAATTGGTCCTGTTTAACTTTACTTGAACTACACTTATTTAGAGACTTATTTAGGAACTTGGAATTGGAAGGTGGGAAGGGAGAGGTGCAGCACAATAGAGAGGGGTTGTAAAAGTGTTTAGGATCCTGAAAAATACGTTAAGAGCTGTAGAAAAGGGCAATTCTACTGATGATTTTTGTAGGCAAGCCCAAAATTTGACCTACAGTAGCATCTACATAGAACTCATGCCTGCTCAAATCAGAGATGAACAGAGAAAACGTAGAAAGACATGACTCTGTGTGGGATATTTTACATAGTTAAATAGAAAGGCCAATGAGTCCTAACTTGGAACTAGCAGAAAACCAAAACATTACTTGCATACCTGCTGTGTGATTGCAATATCAGTGTATAAAACAAGGTGCTTTGATTTTTGCCCATGGGAATAACAGTAGATACTTTATAAAAATCTTCTGGAAGTCCAGTGACTTTTGTTGAATGCTATCTGACCCCTTTCTTCATAAGATAAACTCGTGACCTCTTAAAATTGAACCTTGTTCTGATGAAGACAGTTGTGGGATTTTCTTAGAGCTTAGTGCAAACCTTGCCTCTTTCCTTCCTTCTTCTTTTTGTAGAATATTGTGGCAGTGGGAGCTGGATTCTGCGATGGACTGAGCTTTGGTGATAATACCAAGGCAGCAGTTATACGCCTGGGCCTTATGGAAATGGTGGCCTTTGCCAAGATGTTCTGCAAGGGACCAGTGTCAATAGCCACCTTTTTGGAAAGCTGTGGGGTCGCTGATCTGATCACTACCTGCTATGGGGGACGCAACAGAAAAGTAGCAGAGGCTTTTGCTCGCACAGGCAAAGTAAGGAGGATTTTGAAATATTTTACGCTAACACGTGAAGAAATCCTGTGTTTTACAAAGGCATCATTAGCTGTTTGCTTTCTTGATAACTGCTGGTATCACAGCAGTATCCCTTCTGATCCAAGTAATCGGTCTTCTCTCTTCTAGTCCATTGAGGAACTGGAAAATGAGATGCTGAATGGACAAAAGCTGCAAGGTCCTCAGACCTCAGCCGAAGTCTACAAGATTCTGAAACAGAAAAATATGCTTGATAAGTAAGTGCTTTGATTTAAAAAACCCAACTGATTCAACAGCAAATTACGAGTGATTCGTGGCCTTCTTAGCAGTACTTGTGTTTAATTATCTTATTCATTTCTGCAACAGCTACTTTCTGCATCTTGGGCCACCATTAAAGCCTTGCCTGACTCATTGCCATGGTCGATTGGATAGGAAGGCTGAGCAGCATTAGAAGAAACAAGCCACAGACATAGAGTGGGTTCAGGGGATACTGTAGTGTCAACAGAAGACAGAGAAATGTGAGATCACATATTAGAATGGCAGGGAAAACAATCACAGAATATTCCAAGTTGGAAGGGACCTACAAGGATCGAGTCCAACTCTTAAGTGAACATAGGAAACAAAAGAAATAATAATGTAAAGGATCCTCCCAGACATCCCCACCTCCCAAGCAAGACTGAAAGCCATACACAGAGTCAGCCCGCAGATACGATCTGTGGGTTCCATCTATGATCAAAGGGTTTCTTGTTCTCAGTGTGTCACCACTGCAGCTTGCAGCAGTGCTGCTCTCAGGACAAACCTTAACTTCATTATCTCAGTACAAAATTTGGGAGCATCCTCCTAATCAGAATTTTTTACATGCCTTTAAAGGTAATATGTCCTGTTACCAGTGCTTTAGTACCAAAAATATTGCTGAGATAAAAAGTACTCTAATTGTTTGGGATGATGTAATATTATTTATAACTTGAAACCTTTGTCTCGTCTTACACAACAGAAAAGCTAAACTTCTCTCCGTCCTATTCCCTCTCATCCATTAGCAGCACTGAGAGGTCAAACACAGCTAAATGAATACTTAAAAAACCCCCAACCTATTAGAATAGTAAGAGATACAGAGGATTCAAGTAGCTTTATCTTTCAAAAATGAGAGAAAAGGGAACAGAAATTTTAACAGAATGTGAACTTTAAATCACAACTTGATCCAATAATTATCCTATAATTGCACTTAGTTACATGATCAGCTCCAAGTCATTCAGTGGACTCATTTTTTACCACATAATGACTAAGACAGCTTTTAAAAGGAAAAGAATCCTTTAAGCCAGGCAAAGAAAATCATTAACATATTTACATTCTTTTTAGTCCTTTAGAGACTGGTAATGATTGCAAATAATATATCCATTTTGCACACAAAATGGAAAAAGAAGATATGCAATTCAAGATTGTTTTTAAATAAGAAATACTGGATAGGAATTTTGTCTCCAAGACAGCTTTTCTCTGCTATGGCTCCCAAGATTTGCTCCTAGCTCCTCTTCATTGTCCTATGTAGTCTTACAGTAAAGGCAACTCCAAATTAAAATTATGTCATAAAGAGATAAAATGTTTCCACTTTCAACATAACAATTTTTTTCCATTTAAATGGCATGGAAATGCAAATATAAACTTTAATAATTATTTTAATTGCTACATGTTTCTTTTAGGTTTCCATTATTTACAACTGTCTACAAGATCTGCTACGAGGGTCGATCGATCCAGGATTTCATCATGTGCCTGCAGAACCACCCAGAGCACATGTAGAGATCCCCTCTCCTCACCTGGCTGCATTCTCACCTTCCCAGGACTTCTGTCCACTCCACGGCAATTAGGAAACAGGTTGTGTGACAACACTCGCTGTAAAGCAGCAAAGAATGTATTTCATTATCCTTGTTCTGGGGGTAAAAAAACCTGCCTTTAATTTCAACATTATACCCAAGGAATAGGAGACGAATGTAAAATTTAACAGTATTTGATTGACATTAGTAACATGGGCATTTCTCTGGAATTACTTTCTTGTTGACTGAAAACAGTTCCCCTTCTAATTTCCATAACAAGAGCTCAATATAGCTCACACAAACCTCAACATTTTACCTACTAATGTTACATACAGAACAGCACAAAATGCAGAAGAATTGATGAACTCATTCAAATAGACAAATTATAACAAAAACCAGATCCAACAGCAATAAGACAAGCAGATGGGCAAATGTTGGCTTTCCATAATTCCCCTCAAACATAAGTAACATTTTGTATTTTGTGACATTTAGGCCTTCCTTGAGTTCGTTCCCCAGTGTAAGCCTCTTTGGAAAAATTGGTATCGTTACTGTGCTCAGACACACGAGTGTTCAGCAGACGTGTAGATAAAACAGTTTAAAGTGTGGGGGAAAGAGAAAGAAGGGTGTTTGGATAGGGGTATTGTTTCAAATTTGAGACCCTAGGAATCATCAGTAGTAGTCTGACCTTCATTAAACTTACGCATTCCTTTAAGATACAGAAAAAACTTGGGAATAACCAAACACACTTCTGTTCATATCAGATTTTCTCAGCAAGTCCTTATCAGGAATTGGTCCCAGCTGAGAGGGGAGAAGTGGAGGTTGGCAGGGAGGTGGATGCACAGCTCAGCTTGCAGCTTGTGCACTGCTGTTATTTTGAGGGCGTAACAAGTAACAGTGAAAACCCCTCTGTGATACTTGACTTTTTATACATCTATGAAAACGACCGCTATAGACGCACAGAAATCCTGCAAAATGGCATTTTGAAACTGGGCTGCATTTTGACTCCACTGGGAAGCTCCACTGGTCTGATACCAGTGCAGCTCCCCACGCCTTTCCAGACTGCAGAGTAACGTCCTGATCCTGCTTAAGCAACACACCTTACACTCCACAAGAGGGATCTCCATCTGCATCTGAATTTTAAACACAGTCTGGTTCATATACAAGGGGGTTTTGTACCATGCTACCAATGGCATAAATTTTAGAAACATAAATGTTTTTAAACCTTATAGTTGCACTTGGGTAGCTTTACATACCTGATGTTTTTCAGAGTTAAAACCATCTACAAAATGAACAGTGGCACATTTTATAAGCTTTAATACCCTTTTGAAAGACTCCAATTTTGAGAGAAGGCGAACAATAAGGAAGAGTAACCTACTTTTGCTGAGCTTTATCTGATTTTTCAAAATAGCTGAGAGGAGGGCAAGTGGGGTTTTTCTAAGCTATGTATTCGCTGACATATTGCTTAGAGGAAGAGAAAAAAGATTATGAAATCATTTCAACTCATTATAGAGGAATATTACCAGAGTAATATATAGATACATATATGAATGTATTGTAATTACAAATATATTGTAAAAATCTGTCTCACAGCTGGCAAAGCAAGTTCAGGTACCAAACAGTGGCTGCAGCATCCCTGGACAGCAGCAAAGGTAGCTCAGCTTCTCCCGCTCAAACTCCAGTCACAGCCAATGGCTCGGGGGTCACAGGGCAACACCAACATTCCTTCCACTGAAATGGGAATCATGTGGCCAAATCCTTTACACAAAGCAGGGAATTTATGATCTTCAATTTCAAGTGGAACAATATTTATATATTGCACAATTTTAAAGTATCAAATACATGAGGATGGGACAGAGAATTCAGAAACCTCCTTATTTCACTGTCAGGTTGAATTTCTGATACGTCATATATGAGCTAATAATATTGAACATTTTACATTCAAAGTGTATTAAATAACAGTTTAATAAAGTGATCAATATGCAGACTTGATGTATTTCATTTTTCAACATTCTTACAAAAAAATGACTGCTGTAAGAGTGGTCCTTTACTGTGCTTACTCGTGCAGTTAATCATCATTAGCTCTCAAAGAAAAGGACAAGAAGAATCAATTTGCTACAGACATTTTATTGATTAACAGTTTTTTCTTCTTTTGTATGACATACCTTTTTTAAACAGTAAAATAAGTAAATTTTTTACTCCATAAATAACACAAATTAGCCCTTACATCTCAATCCAGCCAAAATCTGTGTAAAATAGTTTGTTCTATATTTACATTCTGTACCAAAATAGGAAACATGTTCAAGGTCAGCCAGTTCTCTCAAAACAGTTGTTTTATCTCCAAGGTAAGCTTCACATTACAAAGGCAGCATTTGCAGTTTGAAAGTCTGGTACTGTAAGATGACATTATTCAGTGTACAAATAGCCCCAAATCCTGCAGAGCAATACACACATGTGAGCAGCACCCACATGTCCAGACACACAGAAACCAGGGCTTTGGTCTCGCAGGGAAAAGACCTTGAGCTGCTCAGCTGGCTGAGTCACTCCTTGGAAATGCAGGGAAGAAAGGATGGAGGACTCCCTCTCCACTGGAATATAATCACGCAGAAAGATTTGCAGGACAGCAAGATTTAAAAACAACTGGCCCTCATAAGGAATTGTGGATATGTCTGCTCTTAAACAACATCAGTCTTCCCTATTTGCTCAGTTCTCAGCAGAAAGAAGGAGCTGCTTTGGACTGACAGTCAATTAATGGAGGATATGATTAATTTTCAGTAATTAACCTACATCAAAGGCCGTGACAGTCTCCCAAGACCTCAACTCATTTCAGAAGGAATGAATTGCTGCTTTTCAGTGTGGTTTTACTTGCTGCACTCTCCAGCCCAAAGCTATCCTTACTCCTTGTAATTGAAACACTAGAAAAATGTGTTCCTAAAGTATGACTTGTCTTTGACTTCTAATTGAAATGCTTTGAACTACTGGGGTCAGAAAAGTCCACAAGACTAATTTATTTCCCTAAGCAACCATGGAATGTTTTTTTTAAAAATTAAAACTGTGGACACTATCTACTGGAAACGTTTCTGCTACAGACCAGCTAAGTCATGTATCTCTTAGCACAACTTGCAGGGCTCCTGCTGACCTGTTTACTCTGGTGAAAACACAAAGGTTGAGCTGGGCTACATTTCAAAGTTTTCAGGCATAAGAGATGCAATAGGATGGGGACTGGCCACCTGCAGTCAGGACATCTAACATAGCTGCCTGCAAACTTTGTATTTATTTAAAAGCAATTCTGGCTTTTACACCAGAAACTACACTTAAGGCTACATAACAGGTTTAAGCTACATTTTTAGCTGTGTTCTACACTCAAAACTGGCTTATGCTTCCTACTGTATTTATTTTATTCTTAGAAAACCTGAGACATGTTTTTCCTTAATTCATCATCTTAAGATTTGGAAGCTCACAGCAGGCTAGAAGCTGAACACAAAGACAAACACAACTGAGGTAGTCAGCTTTACTCAAATATTCTTTATGACAATTACCAGTTCATTGTCACTTTAAACTGAACTTGACACGTTCCTTGGCAGTTTCCACAACTGCTCAGAGCTGCTAACCCAGTGATGGGATATAGTATGTTGCATTTTTCTGCCTGGAGTACTTTCCCCACCAAACCCCCCAACATCACATCCAGTTCTGCAGTTCCCAGTCAGCTGAAGGGCTGCATGCCAAAGAAATTACAACTGAAATCTCAGATTATTAAGGCAGTAGGAATTTTACTTCACTGGACTGATTCACTGATGCAGCTACTCAGCAGGTGCTGGTGAACCTGACCACAAGAGCTCCAACAGGCCCACAGATTTTTCCCTGTCAGTACAAAGCACTACAGCTCCTTTCTTTAATTAATGCATATAATTCAGAAGTAGGTAAGCATCAACTTTCTAAGCCATCTTTCAGTTAATTCTCAGGAAGAGATACTAAAAGAAGAAAAGCCCTCAAGAAAAACAACTGTGTAGAAGATAAAAATATTCAATTAAATATAACAAATCTCACACTTACACAGACAAGAGACCAGCATATCAAATACTGCATACAATAAATTAACACCAGTTTAAAAGTTTAACAGGTATAAAGTTAACCAGAAAGTTCAGACAGTGCAAATATTCCACAGTAAGGAAAAAATAACCAGTAATTTCTTTTCAAGTATCAAAAGCATTGTTGTTGAGTGATACCATTTCAACTGTATTATTGCACAACAGACAGAAAATACAATATCAACCTCTGGAACCCCTTAAACCTTGTGTTTTCAAGGATTCAATTTACACCAGCTATTTTGTGGACATATTAACATAATCAGTGTCTCATAATTTGAATTTGTACAATTTTAGAACATTTGAGTCCTGACTTGTACTGCTTCTCTGAAACACTGGTTTAAGTCTAGCCTAGGCCTTGTATAATGCAAAGCAAACTTAGCCGGTAGTTAGAAGGGGAACTGGCCCAGTGCAAGGTCCTCTCAACTGCGATGCCTTCTGACAGTTTTAGGTTGCACCTTTCTTGCCTCAGCAGTGTCATAAGTTTCTTTAAGCAAAAAGCAACAAACAACTCCAGCAGGCACAAAGAATTTCTTACAATCATGACAGAAGTCTTATTATTAAAGTTTAATTGTAGCTAAATAAATTTTACTCCATCTCCCTACCTTCCATTTTAGAAAGGGATCCAGTCACTGACAATTCCAGTATCACAGCACATTTAAGAAGCAGAGTATCGTCATCTTCTCACTATATTTGCATTTTTTAGTGCACTGGACATGTCTGCTCCCTCAAGTTTAACACTCTTCCAAGAGTGCAAACTACCCTAAAAGGACAGACAGTGGATTGAATCATGTAAGAGTTTCTTCTACTCTAAATGGGATTATTTGTTACACATTATAGAGTCAGAAATGAATAAAACCATCCTTACAAGTGTCCTATGGAGCAGCTGTCCTTAGCTTGACTGTTTTACTCATTTCTTTCGTATTTTGTCATCAAGTGATTAATTATGTAGCAAGGTGTATCCTCCAGTGTTTCAAAATGTCTGATTTTCAACTTACTGCAAATACTCAAATAATTCATAATATTTACATGTGCAAGAAAAAATGGAGGAAAAAAAAAGGAAAACATTATATTTTCCTTACACATTCAATATAGTTTTTGGTCTAGAGACATCAGCATGGTCCTGTAAAATTATAGCTGCCATTGCTACGGTTTGCCCTTCAACAAAAAGTGAGAACATCTGAAGTTATGTTCATACTAATTAAGAAACAATAATGCCATTATTCATTATTTAAGAAACAAACCAACAAAATAAAAAATAATCATAAATCCTGTCCCAATTTTATAGTCTGGATATCAGTACCAAAATGCATTTGCCCAGCAAATTACTCAGAATATTCAAACATTTGATGTGTTAAATTTCACAGTAGAACTGGCACATGCTAAATGAGAATGGGATTTCTAGACAGTTGTCGTGGTTACCAGTCTGAAATGCCATTTTGTGCATGTAGGAAGATTTAAGTGAGCCCCAAGAATTAGCTGCTTTACCTAGTAAGAATTCTGAGAAGCCTCAAAGCTGCAAAATCCAGTTGTGGAGACAACTGCCAACCATCAGTCTATGCCATTAAACGATTCTTTCCCTCCTAAGCTGTAAGAATTGACAGAACAAACAAACAAGTTCCAGACCTGTTTAGGCCTGGGTTGTTAGCAATAATGACAACTGATTTTTACATGGCTTTCGACTTAACCACTGAGGTATATTTCCAGTTTGAGGACGCTTTTCTACCAGTCACACAACAGACATAACAAAAAATCCAACCCTCAGTTCTCTTGGAGAAGAGCTCTCGTTTCAAATCTTAACTGAGTTGCCAGGAAGTCTAACACAGTTGGCATAGTGGATCTTGTTACTGAGTCAAAAAACCCAGAGGTTGGAATTCAGGAAAATACTGGCACTTACTGAGATGACAAGGTAAATTTTCCTCCTCTCAAAACTCTGACTGCTTTTGTCAGCACCTCCCTGACTACTGTCTGCACCAATACTTGCCAGGAGAGGTGAGGTTCAGCAGAAGACAGCTGCCTGCAGAGACAAAGAGCTCTGTGCTCCGCAGTAAGGAGTGCAACATGACAGATGTATCATCTCAGAACATCTTCTTGCCCCGAGCTTAACTCTACGCACAGAGAAACAATCCTGTTAGCAGCGGAATTACGTTGGCAACCAGTAGCCAAAGGGTTACAACCAGGCTGGATGAGCAGGAGCATAAGTCTAAAATGAAAAAAACAAAAAACCACAAAGCTTATAAATTTTACATCTAAAGAGAAGATAAAATAACAGAGAACACTAAAGAACACCAGAGAGTTAAGGTCCTTGACAAAACATTAACTGGTATTTAGTGAATTAAGCTTTTTACCTCACTCACAACCAAAACTGATTCCCATCTTTGTGTTCTGGATTACAACACTAACATTGTCCATGGGAAGTTATACAAGTGAGAACTCATTTTCCATGATGTGATAATTTTAAAGATTATAATAATGATACGGCCTGCAAAACACAGACTGGATTTCCTGGTAAATTCCCAGGCTAAAGCAAAATTTCTGGGCTGATAAACAGAAGGAGATATGACATGAAGGAGTTACATTTCAGACATTTCTCCTGTGTTAGCCACTATTCTGCACAACTGTGGAGCAAAAATCATGGCACCTCTGCTATCTTCCTTTGCCTCCTACACCTGGGATCTTCAAATAGCCATGGCTTTCCTTTCCTGTTCCTGACACTCAGAGCTGACACAAATATCTGAAAACTTCAAAGGTTTAATATTCAAGTTTCACTTCAGCAAATAATGCAACCTACCAATGGGTGCAGCTCTTGTTAGGTTAGAGGCCGGAGGATCCCGCTCTGGGGGACAGGAGTCACAGAAGTCTGGACAGGCTGGGCAAATCAGGTTCCCAACATGGATCCAGCCATTCATCTGGATGCTCACAGTTAACACCTGACCTGAGCGGCTGCACAAGTATGAAGTGTCCTTGACCCAAACATGCAGCCCTTGTGGTGAACAAGAAACCTTAAAATAAAAGAGTCAACTCTGTATTATGATTTATTGTAAAGGGGATTTGGAGGCTCATTCAATAAGTAAATAGGACACACATCAAACACCTGGCATTAGAGCACAGATGAACTGCAAGCACTTTAATGCACTCAGAGCCAAGTATTTGGTTCAGGAATGCTTTAAAGCACTGACTGTACTCCTTTTGTGCAATTATACCAATCATTAATTGAGAACAAGTAAAACTTGGCTTCTGCTCATGACTACTTTTTAAAAGCTGTGTTGTTGAATGTGACACCTTTAGTTAGACAGTCCTGAAGAGAATGAGGATAATGAAAAGTAAGTGACATGTGCATAGTGCTTTCCACTCTGAAAAATCAGAGTGACTAATTAACACTAAGCTTCAACAACAGAACATTTCATACAATTATTCCTTCTTAGCCAAGGAGAAAGTGTCATAGGGACAAGACAGATGATGCCCCTAGCAAGACTGGAAGTAACACACACGTCATCCCAGAGGTCACACACTTGTCCAAATTACAGGCTGGATAATAATTTTTTCCAAAACATGTCACACGATCTACAGATTTAAGGCAGAGAAGATCATATCCACTGTGCAGGTACAAAGTTCTAGGTTGCAGTCTACATTTTATGCCTGACTATTCCTTTTAGTGTTATTAAAACAAAAAATACGTATAAAACCCCAACACATACTTACTTGATAACATCCACTACCCCAGTCAGGATAACTGAGTTTCCTCCTGCACTGTTCCATAACAAAAGCAGATTTCTGAATAAGACATACAGAGTTTGGTCCATATTTCTCTGCACCATAGTTTTTGGTAGGATCTAAGGTAGAAGGAACATACTGAATTGCAGCTTAGGAGAGGAACAGAAAGTCTGTATCAACTTAAAGGGCTATAGATGGTCAATGTCTCCACGTGCAATTCAAGGTTTACTTTTGAAATATTTCAGACTCTTAATCATTATCAATTTGGGAATGATACCATCTTGAAAATAAAGCGGAAAGAAACATACGATTTAAAAACCAAACAAACCTATCAACTAACCACAGAAAAACCTCAACCAGCAAGCACTTTCCATCAGAACTATGTGGTTATGGTCACCCCCAGGGAGTGCCAGCTGAAACGGCTGGCTTTAAGACAGAGGGTGTTTGTTTGGAGACAACTGCACAGGCAAGTAATATCCTACAGCATTCTGAAGCTCACACACTACCCATGTTCTGGTAACTTGCAAAGCTCCTTGTTTCGAACAAGAAACCCATGCAGGTGCAAAGTGGAATCACATTTCAGAGACTCAAAAATAAACCAATCCATCCACCCCCACTCTTTATCTTGTATTTGGATCATTTAGGGTTAATACCTGTTCTGCTTTTATGCAATTCTTGCATTAGATATGAGAGTTTGTCTCCTAGGTGTNNNCTGTGCTGTGTTTCTCACCCCAGCACAGTGCTTATACAGCTGGCAGGGTAAAACCTGGCTAGTGAAAAAATTCATATTCCCTTAGTTTGAATATACAGCAAATCCATTCCAAATTAAGAAATGCAGTCTCTGCAATATCACACTGAAGACCTGAATACTAACCTGGTTGGTTTTCAATTATTCTACAGTCTGAACTGCGTTGAAATTCACCACTCAAATGCCAGCTGAATTCCTGACTAAAGGGACAATAGTCAGCAATTTCTACTGAGCCACCATAGTAAGGCAATTCTTCTGCTGGTACTCCATTAAGATTGTCAAAGTACTGCAAAACAAAATACAGCAGCGAAGCAGTTTGTGCAAAGACGAGTGTGCAACTGTTTTTTAAATGGACCAAATCACTAGAGCTGTAAGAACATCAGTTATTATCACTCAGGAATGCTGTTAAAGCAACTTACAATACCCATGAAACAGATGAACCAGAAGTATTTAAGAATATGTAAATAATGCAGAGATTAACATTTGTATGTATCACTCTCCACTCCTGCCCCTGCCTCCCCTCTTTGTAATCACTGCATTCTTTGGGATGTAAATAGAACACATTTCTTATAGTGCAGTGACAAAGGGCAGCAGACTGGTGGAAGAAAATACCTCAAACACAACATTCTGAGGGATTTCTTTTTCATAGTAACTTCTTTTATTACTATCACAAAGGGGTTTTTTCAGACTCCTTGTAATAAACTACACAGACATTCTTCCCAGTTACCCTCATCTACTAGTTCAGAAGAAAAAAAATCCCCAAAAATACAATCATCTGTCTGCAAAGCTCAACAATGAAAACACTTCAGTTATTTGTTAAAGTAAGATCCATTATACCTGATATTCCTGAGGTAACTGCTTTGGAAACTTCTGCAAGTTGCACACTGCTACTGCTCTTTGGTCCTGCCTGCAGGTTAACTGCAAAGGATTACTCCTCAAAGTGTCGCAGTAGGGACTGATTAATTGCCTCCTCAAAAAATAAAGAAAAAAGAAGAATAAAAATCCCATTAGATCACTTTAACTGCTTTACATAAACAATCTGTCAAGACTCTTTGTTCCTGTTCTCCCCTACACTCATTCAATCAGACAACAGAGCACCAGCATCTTCTCTGGGGCTAATTACTGTTATTTGTCTGGTTATGACCTTCCAGAGTACCAAGCCAGTGATCCAAGTTACAATGCACTCACCTATTTAATGACAGTGCTTTGTAAACATTGAAGAAAAAAGATACACAAGCATAACAGGCCCACTGTGCAGCTGTGCCCTAGAAATGTATGAGTATTGTAAGGAACAAACAAGGCAGGCTTTGTTTGGAAGATGCCTTTTATCTCCCTCTGTTCCTTCAAGTACAGTCCAGTAATGCAAAATTGCACAGGTTGGATTTCCAATCAAAAGGGACAAAATGAGAAGGCAAACACTTCTAGATCAAGTCCTACCCATCCTCTCTGAAGCACAGCCTTCTCAGTGTACATACATTCTACACCCTAAGATGTTTGGCTCTGTATTTATTGCACTGGGGGGATGCAGGGCAGCACTCCTGTTCCATCTGTACCTACCCCTACTCCTTTTCACTGAGTTACATTAAGGTCAAATATAAACAAGCATTAGGGTTTCCTCTCTTTTTTTTTTTTTTCCCCAAAAGACTGGATTCTTACTTTTGTCTCTTCTGGTCAATCCAGAACTTGCAGCTCTTCATTACAAAGTCACACCCTTTATTGCGTCCCCAGTCTAATTTTTCTGCCATGCTGTAATTTGCTTTATACCACCTGTAAAGGTATTTTGAAATGAGAATATAGTTACTTCAAAAATTAGTGTTCTGGTTAGTAAAATAGCAGTTCAAAGAACTTCATACTATGCCTTAAGGTCTTCAAATGAAGAAAAAGGGAAACTACATCCCTTTTTTGCCCATAACAAAATGTATTATAATTTCACTATTTTTCAAGTCACAATGAACCAGAAGAAAACTTTGTGATCTGCAAAGGAACAATGGATATAGAAAGATGAAATTTTAGCAATTTCTGCTTTCTATGTGCAACAAGACCTGAAAAAAATAATCAACATGTACTGCATGCAACTAAGAGAAGACTTACATTAAGAATAAAACTAAACAGACTCTACCAACAGTACTATGCATTGCAATGCCTGTATTTCTAAGGCTAAATTAAGAATGGGTTTTGAAATACATGAATAAAAAAACTACATACTAGATTCCTTGTTTAGTGTAATGCTGATCATGATGCTTATCTGCTGTGTTGCAGATGGATAAGTACAAGTGTATCAATTCCAAATATAATCAAGTACAATGAAAACAAAAATGAACCAAAACCCAACCCCTATTCTTAATTCTTACCCTGTGTCTTCCATTAATGCCAAGGTGATCCTGGAAAAGACTCGATTCTGAGTATGGGATCCAGTCATTGCCTCATTCTGAAAGTTAGTTACTATTAGTAAGCCTCTGAAAATTATTATTGTAAGAAAATGCTTCCTATATAAAACCATTTTATTTCCCGTCTCCTTTTACTACTGACAATCAAGTCCCATCTTCCTTTATAACAGGTCTGTCCTGAAGCATTTCCCTTCTTGTTTACCTCATTGCAAAGAACACTGACTACAAAGTGTACCTCTGCCAAAAACTTAACACAGCACAAAGTTACAAGTAAAATTTAGCTTAAATGTCAGGAGGGAAATAAGTGTTTCCTTGATCAGACAAGGTTTTGGAAGACAGATGGCAGAAGCCAATGCCACGGCACATGAATAAAGATGAAGTCAAGGTAATGAAGAACAATCACATATTTGATACATGAAGCAGAGGGCAACAAAGCTGAACTGATTCAAAGGAATACCTCCCCTTGCCCTAAAAAGGGAGCAAACCTTCTCAAAAGGGTAAACAGTAGACAGAAGTAAGAGACATTTAGTTTTTCAGTAATCATCTCAAACTTCTACTCTGAGACTCAGCATAAAGGTTGAGAGATAGATTTATCCAGAAATAGGACATTTAAGTACTGTTTCTGATGTATTTCAGCGAGGTTTCATAGCCAGACATTTTCAAGGCTCCAGTAGGTATCACAGTAAAGCTAAAAATCAAGGTAGAGGGAGCAGACATTCCCTCATCCCCTTTCTTTCCTACTGTCAGCACTAACCTCCAACAATCTCTTCTCCCAGTGATTGAGCTCAGTACCCATGCCACCTTGATTTTCAAGCTCCATTCCCTCTAGAATTGGACAGTTAAAATGTTTTCGAGCTTCTTCCTAGAAAGAAAATGTTTACAAGTCTCAGAATATTGAGATGGATACCCACATACAGTCCTACTGCTCTATAATTATCTTCCAGAAGTATTTCAGCATTTATCTTTCTACCATTTTATTTTCTTCTCAATGTAAAACACTTCTACTCAGAGGCTGACTAAGCCAGCAAACACACAAACAGAAAACCTAATACTGTCTACTCATTTCCTGGGAATAAACAAGCCAAATCAGGGGTAATTAATCCAAGTTTGCTCTATATACTCTGCTAGATTTAAAACAAACAAAAATATTATCTGTGGCCAAATATGACTAACACTACAATTTATTTCCAATACTTATTTCCATATGTTCTTTTGGGGGCATGGATGGAGAGACAGAGTTGTGGGAAGGAAGAAAGATTTCCAAGAAAACTTGAGGAATTTCTTTTTAAACATGACAAAATGTGAACTGTATCATTTTGTAAACAATAAAATTAGAGAAAATATTACAACAATGGTTTTAAAGAGAAAAGTAGAAAATAGAATGATCTTATAAATGAGAAAAGCAGTGACAACGTTAAAGGAACAGGAAGACTAGGTGTCTGCAGGAAAACATGTAAAGAGTAGGATTAAGGAATCTCTTCAACATCAGTTTTGCTTAACCTTTCATAATTTACTTCTCAGTGCCTTCATTGTCTCTTACTATTGAGTCAATTGATTAATGTTATACTGTCTGTCAAACATTTTTCACTTCACTTTGGATACACCGTCTCAACTAATTACATAGTCTTAAAGGGGTAGGCTTTGGGCCAAACTTTCAGGGAAAGAGTAATTCAATGTTAGATTATTACTTCTT
>JAOXXN010000102.1:29832660-29843405 GCA_026770055.1 Myrmophylax atrothorax
CCCCACCCCGCAGCAAGATGAAAAGAACTGGAGGCACAAAAAAACAAAAGACCACGGTGTGAGATAAGAACAATTACTGGAAACAGAAACGAAACTAGAAAAACGAGCAGTAACATCACTAATACTAACATCAGAGTGTACAAGAGGCGAGCGCTTCACATGCCATTGTTCATCCGACCGCACATTCCCCCAAACACCGGAGAACCGCCCTCCCTCTCCTCTCCCCCAGCGCCTGGCTGAGGTGGGATCGAATATCCCCAGGGTCCTGGCGGTGCCCCTCCTGCCCGCTGCAAAAGTTATCCCTGTCCTAGCCGGACCCTGCACAGACACAGACGCTTCCCACAAAATGAAAGAGCTTTAAACTCCACTAACACAGCACACACAAGGCTTTCTTCCCGAAAAGAAACGGAAGAACAGCAGAGGACATTATTTCCCCTAAGACACACCAGAGATGCAAAGCTCAGCTCTATCACGTTTCATGGCGGTATCCGCCGAGTCCCGGTAGCGGCCCCACCCTTCCCTCATCCTCCTACAAAATAGCTTGAGGATACCTGTCCTGAACTTACCAGCTGGCCGAGTCAGCAACTGGGAAGCATAAGGCAAGAAACAAAATTGTGTGTATATATATATATATATGGTTATATAGAGATACATATATGTGTGTGTGTGTGTCTGTCTATGCACATGCCCGCATGCATGTGTAGGTATACACCTAACCAGCTAAATCCTTCCCACCTTGCTGCAAGTTTGGAGAAATACGTGCATGTTATATGTCATATTTTTAGTACGTATCTGTAACTACTACATCTATTGTTAGATTAACGTAAGCATTATTATTCCAAGAGCAAGCTAGAAAATACTACTGTGCATCAAGGTTGATGTGTATGTATACACACCTCGTAAGATATATTTAATAGCTTATAGACTTAATACAAAACACAATCCAGAGGATAGTACTAAGCACCAAATCTAAGCATATATTTAAGTAAATATCACAGAATATTCTGAGTTGGAAGGGACCCAAAAGGATCCTCGAGTCCAACTTTTGGCCCTGCACAGGACATCCCCAAGAATCACATCATGTTTGCATGCTATCTATTCTATACTGTATGTTACGGGGTGTATACCGCATACCAGGCACTATAGGTACTGTATATCATGTACCAGACAGGATATATCATTACAACAACTAAGTTAGTATGTATCTTTGAAATTGAAGAAAGTTCAGGCTTGTGAGTTACCACCTCGAGCCGCTCACTCATCCCCGGAGGGAGCCCCCACACTAAACCATCTCCCGGCCCCTGGACCCGCCGGGTCCCGCCACCCCAACCCGCCCGGTCCGGACCGGCCGCTCACCCTCGGGGCGGGCGAAGCAGACGAGAAGATGCCTGGTCCCGGTGGCGGGGTCGGTCCCTGCCCGCAGCTCGCACTCGCCGCCTCCCGAGCGCTTCTGGCTTTGGAAGTAGCAGAGCAGCTTCTTCCTCAGGGCGGGCGGCGGGTCGGGGGAGCCCCAGTCCCCGCGCACCAGCAGCGGGAAGGCGCTGGGGCTTTGCTCCGCCATGGTCGCACTGAGCGCTCCGCTCCCCGCTTCGCTCTCGCTTCGCTTTCGCTTTCCTTTCCCGGCTCGGCGGGGTGTGGCTTTTCCCGGCAAGCCCTCGGTAAAAGGGTCTTCGCTGCCGCCTGTCGCGATACACGTGCCCCAGGTCGGCTACTTGAGCCCCCCGGTCGCAGCTTCACACCCGCGTCCTTCAGCTTCTCTTCCCCTCGAACACCCAAAGGTACCTCGGGCAGTCCCCATCACCTGATAAAATGTCCTCCCTGACCCTATGCCGGGGGCTGCCAGCCCGTCTGGCTGCTGTCCCAAAAGAGGTTCTTTCACCCACTGTGCAAGAGGTCAATCCATACACGAAGTCCAGGCATTTGATTTATTGACGTTTCTGTGCAGAAAGACAGGCTTGGTAACAAATCCAAAAGACAGCATAGAGACTACTAAAGCTTTTCCCCGTTTATACATTTTAGCAAGCATTAATCTTCATTGGCTACAAGTTACTTAGTTCTCTTTTTGTTTTCTATCTTGTTGGTTAACTATTCTCTCACTTCTCATGCCAATTAGTCCACACGCTCAGTCTTTCTCTTCTTTTGGGTTGGTGGGTTTCTTCACTCAGTGGGCCATGAGTCAGTGGTCATAATCTCCCCTTGGACGAATTACCTTTAACCCAGTTGAAGCTGACTGAGCACAGTTGCTGAGTTGTCCTCATTAATTTATCTTGGACATCCTGCCAAATGTCCTTATGGCCCATAAATGTCCTTGTGGCACTGCTTGTGTGCATTATTAATGGTACATCCTTCTCCTCAAGCTCTGTTAGCAACCCCCTAGGTCTGAGATAATTGAAACATGTTGAGCCCTAAACCTTAACAAGGCAATTCTACCAACAAGTAATTTGCCGAACACCTGGACATCAGTTAGAGCTTGCTTGCTAGCTGGTATCTGTTTCATGGATTAAATCTCCTTTCTTGTTGATTAAGCTTGAAAATATACAAAGATCAAACATCAAAAAACATGGTTTTCTTAAGAAAAATTTTACATATTACACATTCTGCAACATCACTGCTGGAAGAACAAAGTCAGGGTGGAACAAGCTGTGTCAGGGTGAAGCTGTATCAGGGGAAGGTTAGGTTGGATATTAGGAAAATACTGGGCACTGGAGCAGGTTTCCCTGTGACCAGGGAAGTGGTCACAGCCCCAAGACTGCCAGAGTTCAAGAAGCATTTGGTCAACACTGGCAGTGGCTGTCCTGTGCAGGGTCAGAAGTTGCACTTGATGATCCTTTTAGGTCCCTTCCAACTCAGGATATTCTACAGTTCTTGGTCCCTTTGTATGCTCCTGCCTCTTACCTTTGCCTTTCAATTAGAATAAACTGGAGAAGCAGCATCTGTCATTCATCACTGCACAGAGCCCAGTGCTTCACATTTCTGTTCTGTGCTTGATGCTCTTGGCACCTGTAATGTAAGAACTGGTGAAAAAACACCTTGGTATCTTCTGCAGCTTCTTGTGGCAATGGGGAAGCTGAGAACTGATGCAGTACTGTCTCCTGGAGGGAACGGTCAGACTGGTACCAGTGACCCTGCAATGAAGCACCTGGAACCATCTCCTCTGGCTCCTGGCACACTCATGAACCACTAACCAGGGGTAGTTGTTAGAGGCATTTAATAGGTTTATTCATTGTGAAAGCAAAACTTAAGACTTTTGGTCCCCATACCCCTATCTTGATTTCAAGCTCTAGGTGAAATTGATTTCAAGATACTTGATTGCACCAGTCAGTATTTTTCAATTATTAGAAAACTGACATAAACGAAAAACAGTAAAGCCCACAGGAAGCTGTTCCAGTGCTGCCACAGAAGGAGGGAGCCATGGGATGGGTGTGAATGAACAGCCTGAAATTTATGGCTCTACTGAGATACCTGAATTATAGGTTCACATTATTTCACACCACTTTCCTAGAAAAGGTGTCCCTTCACCATATTTCTCCCACAATATTTATTGCTCACATGGACACACTAACCCCCACTGAAGCTTTAACAGCAATCTAATTATCTGTGGAAAGACAATATTGGAAGAATTTTCTTAATCAAATCAAACCCAATACATTCAGAGGAGCCAAGAGTTTCCAGTAGATGAAGGCACTGCAAAGGAGCAGGTTTAATGTATTAAAGACAAGTCAATCCACATCTGTAACATCAAGGTTAGTGAAGTTCAGTGGTTGAAAATCAATGCTAAATGATGTGAGAGGTTTAGACAAACACAAGCCATCAACTACAACTAGTTTATTTATTGAAAACCACTGTATCATAATCAACAATAAGATTGTCACTTACAGAGTGTAAGAAGGCATAAGAAATGCAACACTGAGCAGTCTGTGGCTCCACTATCCCTTCCCATTCCTCACCAGCTGCACTATCCCTTCCAACTGTGAAGACCCTAGGGCTGCATGGAAAGGCTGATATGGTACAAAGACTTAATATGTAATCTAACAGGTTTTCAGTACAAATTTGTGCTCAAGTGTTAAATATGCTCAGCTATTCCAAGTGTAAACAGGCAGTCTACTTCAGGGGTATCAGAAATTGCAAGACTGCTTAAATGGAAACAGAAATTAATTGATACAACTATTAATTGTTTCCAGTGTGTGTTTTGTTATAGATGTTTCCATGGTACACAATGGCTGAAAGGCACAAAATTGTAGCTGCAATCAAAATACTTATCTAGTGAAAGTGATAAGGTATTCTGGGTAAGCTTGAATGTCATGAAAAATTATGAACATGGATGGCTGGGTCAGGTTATCAGTTGAACTATCAAACAGATCTGTAGGGTTACTAGGATTTTTTGCTGCTGGAGTGAGTGATCCTTTTATGCCCTGACAATATTCTCCAACAAGGACTCGAGCCAAGTACATGTACTTCTTCCCATTCACATCTGGTTTAGAGTAGGTATCATGGGCAGAATAGTTGGCATTAACAGCAAAGTACGTTCCATTTCCATAGTTTGCAGCTGTAAGTTAGAAAAACAAATACTCGTGAGTGTTTCAGGAACAGCAATCCCTTATCTGCATTCAGAGCCTGTGAATTTGCTTTCTACTTGCAATACAGAGATAGAACAAAACAAATGATTTTGCATACAAGGCAGGACTATCCAAATGGCATGAGAAATCAGACCTAGCCCCATTCAGAAAAACAAGAGTTGTTTTGAAAATCACTTTACCGTGCATTCCAGCATAGCTCCGGTTAAATCCATTGGAGTTAATTAAGGTTAATGACTCTTTACTTGTCCCATGAAACAGAAGCCTCTCATTATTTGTGTTGCCATTTTTGTTATCCATTTGACGCTTTTTTATTTGGTAGGCCTTCCAAAAATAGGGGTTCTGTACCCTTTCAATCTGCAGTTTGAGAGTAACACAGACAGAAAGAGGATAGGTTGCTGTCAGAAAAAAATTAGCATATCGACTGCTCAATCTGCTTCCAAGATTCCCCTCCAAGCTCCAATGCTTTTAATACCAGATGATGAAATAAGCTAGGCAAGTAATTCCAAGCTTTCGCATGCAGACAGCAGAACCTAGCACAGAACATGACACAAACACTCCAAGGGAAACAATACAGGGAGTGTTTTGCAGGTTTCTGGGCCATAGATGACCCAACCCACCTGCATGGCCCACATGGCTTACGTGGGCAAATGCTGTGCTCTGCTACAGCAAAAAGTATTCCAAGAGCACTCTCCTTTGGAGCTGAAGAAGCAACTGCTTCAAATACCTCAATAAACTGATGCTGATTGAAGTGAGTGAAATCCACAAAGGCTTGTCTAACTTCCGAAATCCCAGTGGAATTTCTTTTTCTATTGTTATTAGTATCTTTCATCACTTGCCATCCAAGTATTTATGTTCAGAAATGATGACATGCTTTTACCTTTTCAATTTTGAACGACTGACAGGTCTGCAGAAACTTTTCCTGCACATCTCTATACTCTCTGGTTTCTGGTCTTAGTTCCACTATTTTGAGCTGCTCGTTTTCCATATTGTCCCACATTGAAGGGAGCACTGTTGTCTCTTGATCTGCAGAAGAAACACGAGCAATCATATTTACCCAAATCCCCCACTTAAAATTAAATATGCCCTGCTACAAATCCTTCTAAAAGCCCATACATCTTGTTTATGGGTAAGTCAGAAAGAGGTAACTCCTTATATTGTAAAGGACCAGTAGTAAATGGAAAAGGGTACATCTCAAAAACAGAAATGAGCTGAGAGCTAGAATAACAATTGCTACAAACATCTAATTATTGCTAATAAGCCTGTTAAGAACCTCAGAATGCATTACTCGGCTTCCAAAATATTTTAAATAACTGCAAGATTCTTTTATTTCCCAATTCAGTTCCTTCCTACATTCTCCAGAAAACAACCAACACGTAGCTCCTAACAATACTTTGAATATTCTCACCATTCCTTTCTCTTACTGGGCTGGATGCAACCTGGTTTTCACATGGGAATGTCAGTTTGTCAAAATGCTTTTACTTACCTTCAGATTTATCAACACGTCTAATGGGTATTTGTTTTCCTTGGTCATCCACAGCATATTTACGTTTCATATCCACTGTGTACCTTTTCTTACCAATGGTGACTGAAATACTTTCCTGCTTTCCCACGTAAGCATTTTCCAACTGCATATTTGTGAGATTGGCAAAGGGCACATGGGAATCATTTTCAAAATATTGCCATTCAATTACATTCTTTAAAAGTCCTGCATGGGCCTCCTCCTGTTTAGCAGCTTTTACCCTGAGGATCATACTCTGAATAGTTGAATAAGCCATCCAGACATCTTTCTCAAAACCTGAAATTCCAATAGAGGTATCCCTCAAAGAAAGAGCAATTTTTAATTTCTTTTGTAGGTGAATCAGTTCTTCACTCTCTTTTTCACCGAAATGAGAGATGGAGTCATCTGCAATTTCTGTTTGACATTGTTCCTTTAAAATTGCACTTTTTAGCCACTTTTCAGCTTCTTCCACTTCCTTCTTATTTTCACCACAAATTTGCACAGCAGCCAAGTTGATTTTCTTTTCCAAAACTGCTTTATTTTCCTTTGGGGAATGTTTCTCAGAGGTCCAAAATGCTATATTGAAATACACAAAAATTGTAATTAATATTAATCGTAACTAGTTGGTGTTAAACACATTGATCTATAACCCGTATTTAAGTGACATCTACTTACATGTTATCTTGGAAAAAAATGCCTTGACTCGTGTTTTAGTAGATATTTCTCTTTTCTTCATCCTTATATGGAACACAGGCAGCAGATGTGGCTGAAAGATGACAACTTTAATAATTTTCACAGATGGAGCAGAGTTCTTTTTTGCAAAGTCTGTTACTGCATCTATCATGTTGTCAGCTACCTCTGCTGGGTTGCGGCCTGCCTGTCCTGAAAAAAGTTATAGATATTTTGCTTTTAAAAAATGTTAATGACTTACAAATGATTAAAACATCTTTACAAAAACAGCTATGAACATATCCACGATCACTTGAATCACAAACAGGTCAAGAATAACATCAGGCAGGCAATTACAAAAGGTTTCTATTTATCAGAAAAAGAAAGTTGGTGAACACCTTTCTAGCAAGGGAAAAATGGAAGTTTCCTTTGTGGACATGGCAACCATTCAGGTTATGATGTAGATTGTGTATGGCTTGGGTACCTAATAACACAACTGTTTGCTCAAAATACAGGCCTCGTTTTATTCATGCCAGAGGTTCCGCCATGCACGAGGCACAGGTCTGGATTCTCCAACTCCACGGATTTCTACTGAACTAACTGAAAATAACAAGAGAAGAAAAACAGATGATCTGGCCTTTTCGACAGGCTCACGTTCCATCCGTATCAACTCTACATGTGTGGCTGTTAGGCAGAGTTGCATCTACTGGTTTCAGCAATGGACAAGTAGCTCCCTGGCTGCTCTCTCTGAGCTGTCCACAGATATCAGGCTGCAGGCTGTCCAGGAAGCACAGATGTACCTTTGAATTCCTGTTAGCAAGGAAGTGCTGGCTCTACAATACTCATACTCCTTACATACTAGATGTCTGCAAGGAGTGAAGTTTCTAGCTCTTCATAAGCCTCTAATAACAGCTTTAAAGACTGCAGTTTCCAAACGTATTTTCATCAAATAATAACCCCTCCAAATAAATCAAACTCATTTCTTGAGACCTGAGATCAGCAGAATGACATGGACTGAACCCGTTTCAAAGAGAGAGACACAGACCTGTTCCAATTGCCGGGAAGACAACAGAGGTATACCCCTGTAACTCACACTGCTGGAGCACCTGGAAAACTAGCCACTTGATATCATCTTGGGCAACAAAATGGATTATATTTTTGCATGGCAGGTTTCCTGCCTGGGTGATGATATAGCTCTTGTGAGTCTTCTGGGCTGAAACATAAGTAGAACATAATCAACAATTATCCACAATATAGATGTGTACTAGTCCTAATTACAAAATAAGAAATGGTGACAAATATGCCCCAGGATAAGCTTCATGTCTCCTTCCATAAAGTGAGCAACCCCCCTATTAATTTTCAAATTCAATGCACAAGGATTCAATTTATGTTTGTAAAGTATTTGCCTCCTGACAAAAAATTTTTGTGTGTGTCTTTACTTGTCAGGTTTACTCTGTAAACCTGTAAAACTTCATGCAGACTGGCACTCTGTCTCCATAAACACACCAGCACAACACCTACCCCCAGGTTGCCTAGTCCAAATTACCCTCTTGGCCTGTGCAAGAGAGGTCTGTTTACCTCTGATTGCTTCCACATAATCCTTTTCCTTTCGTTGCTCTTCCAAGCTGACCTCCACACCTCCATCTTTCCCACTTCCCTTATTCTGTGAGGTTTAAACCACATATACTTGTCCATCCTTACTCCCCTTTCATTATAGTTGCTGTTCATTGGCTGCATTTGGTCTACAAATAAATGGCTCTTCTGACAAAGGAACCCAGCTTTGCACTACTGAGAAACAGTCACATGAGGATGTGGCAGTAGGTTACTAGCTATACCAACAGCAAACATTTTCTCACTCAGAAATAAAAAAGGAGTTGCAGATAGTCAGTTGATTCCAGCGAGGTATGGCTTCTCTATTAACATTTCTGACAACATCAATTCCTTGCTCAGGGCTCTGTTTGATGTAGACTCTATTTGTTTCAATTATGGAAAGCTTTACTGGAGTAAGAGGATGTAATAACTAACAGATAGGGATCTTTACATATGCTTAGAAGCCACCTCCCCTTGAAGAATTTTCTTTTCCTTCCCTCATTAGATGTTTTACGAGTATCACATTAACTGATTAAAAACTAGCTGCTGTAACACAGTGCACAATACAGGTGGAAGTACAGTAGGTCGTATTGACAAAGTATTCCAACAGATTCCTTGCCATCCATTAACACTTTTGGAAGGGTCAGAAATGTTGTACTATACCTAGTAGACCACATTCAACTTCAACTGCTTTTCCAGCACCGTTCAGGATTGCTTTAGAGACACCTTAAATGAGAAGAGGCAAATGAATCCACTGTTACTACTGTTAATGCTGTTAAAGTCCCATCTGAGGCAGAACTGTATGCCACATAGTATCCATCATATCTCAATCCCAATAACAGTAAATGTTATAATTGAAAAGCACTGTTGCCAAAATTTTAGACATGGTTTTCAATTCATAGTGATGCCTAAAGTACGTAACAAGTTTCACCATGTCAAAACCTCACTGAGGTTTGTCTTCTTTATCTGAGAGGTGTTCTATAAAAAGTCTATATAAAAAAAAAATTATTATTCGTTTCCCTTTCTACAAGAGAGTCTTAAACATGCCATCCTGCAACACTGATTATCAAGGAAACAAAGTTTCAGCCACTACTTAATCAAACCTTTGTACCCTAAGAAGCAAAACAGAAACATTGTGAAACAAATAAAAGGGTATGAAGCATTGAAGAAAATACTTCCTCCTCTCCTTTCTCAGCCTTTCCAAGCACACATACTGTTTTCACACATACTATCAACTAAAATACCTGCTTTGAGGTTGAAGGTTTTGTTTGTTATATTTACAATGGCATCTCCCTCTTCATTGGTAATATCACCTTCTACCACCTGGAACACGACGGAGCCAATTGTCATTTCAAGTAAACCATGTGCTGAGGTTGAAGAGGTAGTACGAAAAGCTGCAGGGAAAGAAATACAGATCCTGAGCAGAAGGGAATGATGATGTAAAAGTTAAGAGACCTGTTCACGGATACACCACCTACAGAGACCGCAGTTTGGCTACAGACTCAGACTGTTTAGAGGATTGCCTGCCATGCTAACTGAAAATCATCCCTTCTCACAGGAGTCTTTGCTCAACCTGCACCTATTCCCATTACCTCATGCCAGGATGGCAGGGAAAATGTGTTTTGGTGCACACCTGATATACAGGACACTACTTGTAAAACTCCAATGTAAAAGAGCAGAAAATTTTCCAAATCTCACTCCCTTACTCCTCTGTCTCATGGAGTTTCCAGGCAGGTTCTCTACTGCATAACAGGTGGAACTTCTTACTCATGTGTTATTTGTAAGATCTTAATTATGTTTTCAACAGGTAACTGATTTTTTACAGGCTGCAGTTGCCTTAAGCTGGATAACACCAAAGATATTTCAGTGTGCTTTTGCTACTCCTCTAAACATGTAGAAGATTTAAGAGTATTCCAAAGAGACCACTTTAAGACACTTAACCAAGAACTTACCTGCCTTCCCAGGACACAGGAAGACACTGGCCTCTTCACAGTCTTATCTGGTGCTGCGGCAACAAAAGAAAAAGCCCTGCCTCTGCCCTTGACACATGATAGCTTCTGTTGTCCCGATTTGTAGGGGCACTATCCAGATAAGGAACCACAGATACATTTTTTTTTCTTAGCATCTCCCTACACTATTTCAGACGTAACAGACACTCAGCCTGAAAATACTGCCTTTACAGCAGCCACCTGGACTTTGGGAACGATATCTTTTTTTTTTTCTTCATGGCCAGGCTTTGGTAATGAAGATTTGGGAAGGGCTCTCCCCACGTGGGTGTGCCCTTCTAGCCTGGACAGTGGATTTTTTAGGTGAGGCACAGCGTGTGTGAAACTGGCCCCACCCTTTAATTGATACCTGAGAAACTGCAGCATTCTTATGATAAATGGTGTACAGTGAGCTCAGTGATGAGT
>JAOXXN010000102.1:29843440-29854024 GCA_026770055.1 Myrmophylax atrothorax
GGCACAGCGTGTGTGAAACTGGCCCCACCCTTTAACTCCTAAGGTTCATCTGCCATGGCTGAACGAGCTTGGATGGTGACAGTGAAGTCCTCAGGACTAGAACCTACAGCCCCCAGTATTGCCAGGAATTCCCCCATCCAAGTACTGGGGGCTGACCCTGCTTAGCTCCGAGATCTGACAGGATCAGGTGTCAGGGAGGCATTTAACTGCTGGGAATGATATGCTCACCAAACAAATATCTAAACATCCATAAGGAATGCATGGAGTATTTTAAAGAATAAAAAAAAATCCACTAGCACACAGCTTCTGTGAAACAAGCTTACCTGTGCCTTGGCTAGCCTCATTTGAAGAAGGCTTCTGCATTTCAACGCCTGGAGTATTTCCACACCTGTTCTCAAGTTCACCTGAAAACACCTAGAGAAGCAAATTACAATAAACCCCTGCAGAAGTCTTTACACAGTAGAAATAAAAGTTTGAAAAGCCAAGTTGAAAAACATTTAGACAGATCTAAACACAATTTACTTCATACCATCTGCCTCAACACTGATGGCAAGGCCTGGCACGAGCTGTTCTCAGAGAGCAAGGCTATTCAGTGTGAACAGACAAAGTTATAAATAACTAAGTGGAAGCCCTGGTTACCATTCCACAGGGATAGAGCAAGAGATGGCATCCTTATACTGAGGGGCTAGCTTACACTAACTCAACTTTTGCAAGTAATGCTACTGTTCTCTATACAAACAGGTCAGGCTTTGGCACAGTAGCCATCAAGTTGGGCCTTTCAAAATATATTAGCTACTGCACAAAATAGCAGAAGCCAACAGATGCAGAAACACTTCTCTGGACATTAATTCACAGTGTGACTGCTCTCTTTTAGTGTGAAATGAGTAATTTGAGTGTACATACAGAAAATTCGTGCTAAAGTGATACTAAAATCTGAATACTGGCATGTTTCTACTGGAGAAGTTTGCCAGCACAGCAATCCTAGCACAATTATTCTTCCTGACATTAGCACTCCATTTGAAGCACTCCCTTTCTTCCATGGGTGGAGGCATTGATGCAGGAGTTACAGCAAACTTATCTGTCAAGACCTATGGACTGAAGAATTAGGTGAGTTCATGAGATAAATAATAATTATACTTCTGTCTGAATTATTGCCAGGAAACAGAAAAGGGCAGGAAGGGAGCAGGACTGTGCAGGACAGGCAGGCAACTATGATGGGTGGAACCAAAATGAGAACTTTCAGTATGGACAACTTTTTCTTTAGTGTAAGAACAAGCATCCTGTGGATTATTTGAAGAACATCAGATAGCCAAGTATCATGAAAAAGACCCAAATAAACAAGCATATGATAGAGAAATAAAACCTGAGTAACTCACCTGAATATTAGCTGTGTCTTTTGGATGCAACAGAAAGTGAACTTCCTCAAGCGAATTTATTCCATTTTTACTACTGAATTCAAACACTTTGTCAAACAATAATTTAGCAACAACAAAGGCTGGGAATCCTAAATTTCCTGTCCCAATTGCTGGGAAAGTAATTGACCTTAGAGAGAGTTTTTCAGCAATCTCTAGGCAATTTGTGATGATGTCACCCAAGACCTGTAAAGTACAATTATTTTTTCAGTTACTGAAAGTAATTTTTTTTCCAGCGTGCACAACTTAGCACTTTCCCTTTTAGATATCTCTTGGTATTCAAGTACAATTAATTGCATACTTCACAAGGAATTTATTAGTCAGCAAGAGTTGACTCTCTTGTCTTCTATGACACTGTCCCTGATTTCACAGGAAAAGTGGCATTAAAGACACTATGAAGCCCAGACAAATTCTGGCCAACAAAACCCCTTATACCTTTGAAGATGTTGTTCTCTGTGACCACGCAGGTACGACAGTATGAAGCACAACACTGCAATGTAGATTGTAACCTTTTGTTTTAAACACGGATCCTTCCTCAGCTCTTCCTAGGCCTTCTTTATACAATTCTGTCTGAAGCATTGGCCCTGCCTTGCTTAGCAAAGCTTTAGCAAGCGGCCCTTTATCAAGCTGGAGATCTTTGCCAACACTGTTGACAACAATGGATGTCTGAAAAACACACAAGCAAAAACTCTAGCTTTTAAGTATCAAATTTAAATTTTGCATTGATTAATCAAATACAGCCTGTCTGACGGTTTACAATGTAAATTTTTGGTACAGCAATCAGAGTGGACAAAGTTTTGGAATAAACCAGAAGTTACGCTCAATTGTAATACCATGAGCCTGCACAAAGAAACACAAAAGCTGAGTTGACAAATTAATTTCAGCCTGATGGGAGAAACTTAAAATTCTGCATTCTCGGTTTAATTATTCAACATTTATGTAAGTTTGTTTTCCAAGAGAGGTTCACAGACCAAAATCGTGTTCACTGAGGCAGACATGACCTTCTATGCATGGCCTTCTAGGGAAAAAGCAGAACCTGAAGACAAACAAGACTGGAGAAAATCTAAGGAGAAAGAAGCTAGAAAAGCAGTAATTTTTGAATAAGAGAAATACAAAAGGTTATTAACATTGTGTCAAGCCCTATATCCAGCTCCTCAGAAAGGATCTCTATACACATTTTAACATATATTCTGCCCTGTCCAACTAGAGGAGCTGTATACACAAGTTGTGGGAAGCATCCACTCCTGAAAGAATTTGCTGGCCATTATGGAAAGGGTTCTGAATGGAGCTGCTTTCTGTATTGGCAATGCCAGTAAAATAGCTATCAGCCAGCTAACAGAAATTCAAGGCAGGAGGCAACTAGAAATCAATTAGTGAAGTTGGTTCTCCACAGGAAATGCAACAGTACCTGCATGTTTCATGCCAATGACAGAACAAATATGGTTCCCACACCAAAATCCCACAGATGCAGGGAGAACAGGACTGGCTGTGGGCCTGGGCTCAGATGTGCATGTCTGTGCTGCCTCAGGAGCACAGTGGACCTGGAAGCACCTGCCACTCTCATACAGCAAGGTACTCACGTTAAGCAACACTGAGCAGCCTCTTTTGCTTTTATACTAATACCAGACTCTCATAATCAGGATTCCTGGAAAGGCCAGTGCTGCCTGAAGATTGTTCCTGCCAAGCAAGGAAGGATCAGGAGTGTTCAGAGCCCAGAAAAATTCCTGCTGAACCGAGCTGATTTTGCTAAACTGTAATGTACCTTGTAGCATAAGCATCTCTAGAGATACTCAAAAGCTGTCTAGACACAACCCTGAGCACCATGCTCCAGGGGACCCCTCTTGTGCAGAGAGGTTGGACTAGATGACCTCAAGTGGTGCCTTCTGAGCTTAACCTCTCCGTGGTTTTGTAATCTGTGTGCCTCTGCATCAGTAGATGAAAAAATGCAATTCTGCACAGCCATCTGTATCTGCCATGTAAGACAGTCATCTGAGAGCAATTCTTCTTATCAGCAGTGATAGCTCATTTCGGTAACATGTCAAACACGCAGAGCTGCTAATTACCAATGATGGCCTAGGGCTGGTTGTTTATTGGTTTCACGTTTTTCATGTTTGTTTAAAAAAAACCCCCAAAATCCAAAACCCCCCACTTGGTATTTCAATAGCAAATAATTTAAAACACTTACTGTAGCATCCTCAATGTTTCCTGTTTGCAGCACGATATCAAGGCCTTCCTCAGTTGTTATGATTGAGAAGTTCTTATGCTGGGAAATTTTGCGCTTCCTAGTTTGAGGAACTGGACTGGCCTGATGCAGGGACTTGTAGGAAGGTGAAGAACCTGGAAACACTTCTCTAAGTGCCTTGCTGAAAGCCTGAATGTTATCCTCTGCAATATCCACAAGATGAACCTCCTTCAAGCTGCTGTCCCCCGTAGATTCTTCCAAGGTCTCCTTGATGGAGGATACAATCGAATACGTACAAAGTTCCAGTGGAAAGCCAAAAATCCCTCCACTTATAGAGGGCAGAGCTATGGAACGACAATTGTATGTTTCAGCTAGTTCTAGACTCTTCTTCACTGTCCTCCTCAACAGGTCCACGCACCTTTCTGGCTCGTCCTTCCTCCACCTGGGCCCAACAGCATGAATGACTTTCTTGCAGGGGAGTTTCCCAGCGTCTGTGATAACTGCACGCCCGGGCTGGAAACGCCCGTTCTTCCTCACCAGTTCATCACACTGCTCTTGCAGTGTTGGACCAGCAGCTCTTAACAGTGCGTCAGCAAGGCCACCAATGTGCTTTAGGTCTTCGTTAGATGCGTTCACCACAACATCAACAGGATGAGTGCACAAGTCACCTTTATACACTGCTATTACAATTCCACCCATGTTCACCTGCATACAGGGCTTGCCACCGTTACTGTGTTCTTGCTGCTCTTCCAGCTGCTCTTCTGAGTGCTCTTCCAGTAGGACTAAACACTTAAACTCGTGTTTTACACGGGCGGCCAAAAAGCGTTCTTGCTCTCTGAAATACGATTTGGCTCCTGGTGCTCCAATTACCACACGCTTATAGTGCAGGCCAGACAGAATTTGCTCAACTAAGGTGACTCCTTCCAGCACTTTTGTCCTTGACCCACTCAAAGATATAACTCTACATTTTTTCTGTGTGCTAAAGTCAACTTTCACACCCTTTTTCAGTAAGCCACCCCAATCATTGACCTTCTCTTTCTCAAAAAACATTATTACTGCCATGGGCTTTCCTTCTATGACCCTTTGTACCTGTGTGTTTTCATCTATAAAGCTGGAAAGTTCCTCAAAGGCTTTTATTACTTCTTGAGAAAAACCAGCAATGATGACCTGACTGTCCACCTGAGTGACCGTTACAGCTTCATTAGAGCAGTTTTGCTTGGAGACCATTTGCCATTCCTCCTTCTGGAGGACTGACTCATCCTCCAAAGCAATGCTTTTGTAGTCCAGTTCCTTCTTAATTTCGTCTTCTGCTTTTCGGAGATCTTCAGGAGTACTCCCTTTCAAGATGATGGCTCCCATGCCAAGCTCATAAAAGGCACTAATTTTTTTTGACATAAACAGGGTCTGTGACAGGGTTTCATTATCAATATGCTCTAAAAACTGGAAAATATAAGGGTGGACATTAACTGTTTTCTTTACCATTTTGCGCATATTATCAAATATTTCCCCTTTTACTTTATAAACTTCCTCAGGCACACCACATAGGTTAATTATTTTCTGTAAAGAATCATAAGTTATTTGCAGGCCTGGGAACTCCATACGAAATTTTTCTTCCAGGCCAGTAACCTGTAAAATTCCATATTCCCCTGGACTCACTGCCACCATTTCTTCAGTTCTTTGCTTTTCTCTTTCAATTTCTCTGGTGGCCTTTTCAATCAGAACCTTCAGTTCTCGTTGAACATTCTTCACAACTTCTTTGACACCTACTAGAACAAGTAAATCCTTTGAAATACATGGGATCGTAAGAACTTCATCATGGGAAAAGCTGTTTCTAATGGCTTCCCACAACTCTGTGCTTACTTGACATTGAATTGCTTCATACTTTGATATGCTTTGTGAAAAGGCTGTGGAAACCTTTTCCTTCCAAGTCTTTACCAACTGAGATACTGATCTCCTTCGCTGAGACAAATCAGCTGAAGGATGCAAAGTAACTTTTGAGTCTGCACAGTGGGGTTCAGGCCACACTGCCACACAATTACACTTTGCCATTTCACAGTTTATGGCCTCAATTAGGCTACTGTTTCTTTGCAAATAATTCCAGATATAGGGGTCCAGAGGCAGCGTAATTGGATCTGGCTTCTTTATCTGTGGCCCTTCCTTTCCATACAGAGCTGTTCCCAGCGAGGTGGAGTAAGGATAGACAGAGATTGGTGTTTTGTTGAGTGAATGCTTCTTTGCCAGGATATTTGTTACATCTAAAACAAAAAACACAAACCCCCAGACTATTAATGTCAGCACTTAAGATATTCTGTTTTGGTTTGGAGGGGTTTTGTTGTTGTTTTGGGTGGGGTTTTTTTGTTTTGTTTTTTTTTTTTTGTTTTTTTTTTTTTTAAACTATGCTTTCTAAATAATAGCATTTGTTACTTCTAAGAACATTTTTAGAACATTTTAGATTCCCTCCTTTCCTAGACAGAAATAATTCCAAATTATTGAAGAATTATTTATTTTAAATGCCAGAAACTAAGTTGGAGAGACAAAGTCAAGCACAGTATGGTCCACTTCTGGGAGGAGGTAATGTACAGTCAGTCTCTGCCCACACTTCTCTTAAATGCTACACTTGAAGTGCCCAGCGCAGCAGTTGTTTGGGTTATACTCAGCAGTATCAAACCACAGCTCCTCCATTTTCCCACCAAAAGAGCATCTCTGTCCTTCAACTTCCCTTCTGCTCTCCACTGCAATGCCTCCAGCTTCCCTCTTACCCTTCACTTTGCACTCATCTTTCTGTCACTGACTGAACAAGCCACAGCACCTTCTCTCCAGCCAAAAAGCTGCCCAAGAAATTGTCCTCAGATGAGCCAGACAGCACACATTGCCACGGGACAGCTGGTGGTGACGGTGGCAGTCCCCTTCACCCACAGGGCTATGAGTTCTTAACTGAACTCAAAAGGCACCCTGACCTCTGTAAGCATCAAGGCCTGGGTGAAATAAGCTCTCCAGAAAAAGGAAACAATTCTATGCATTATGCCCAGCTGGTCCAAAACTGAGGCTTGCACTCCAGTTAGCAGCGACCTGCTGACAAAAGCACCAGATCTGCTGTTTTATGAGGGCAAAGGAGGCATTCCTCTAGAAAGTCCACATTTTGATATTTAAATTACAAGTTCTCAAAGAAATAAGGACTTTGCATTTCTGCATTACCTTTGTGGTCACTGAATGTAATGATAGCTGCATCTTCATCAGGTAGCTGTTCAACATCCACCACTTGTGCACCTCCATTCTTCTGATTTTCAAAGTAGATGGTTATATAGTCACTGGGTGTGTTGGGTGGTATATTTTCAGCCCTAATGCTTTTTGTTAGCTCAAGGCACCGTGCAGTAATGTTTTGTTGTTTTGCTCTGTGGTTTTGATTAAACTTTTTAGCAAATTTCCCTGTATCTAGAAAGAGAAAGGAGAAGAAATAATAAAAAAAAAATTCAGACTAGGAGCTAGCTTCTCTACAATGATGTTAGCAGACTGTTGCTGTGTGCACTGATCAAAGCACTGAATTACAAAATCAACTCAGAGGTGCCCACAAAGTTACATATTCAGTATCTGTTATGCAGTATTCCCCTCTTGGTTCATCACAATGGTTGACTACAACTGCAGCCAGAATTTGCCACTGGTTTTCCTGACTAGGACCGTGTGTCTGTAACCCCAGAAGGAAACAAGATCAGATTAATTTCTGGGCTATGGCTTTGCACACAACTAATCAAACACAAGTCAACAGTTCAGATTCTCTCAGTTTTATGACAAATATATTCTCTTTTTGGTTCTTCCCCTCACCCTTATCATCACAATAAGAGACAGTCAAAACACTTTTAGACTGTCAATGAACAACAGTTAAGTTTCTTAAGGACCTACTTATTTCTTAAAGGTTACACCAAAAATGTAGAACTGGACCACGACATGAGAGACAAATAATTTCTGCCTTCTAAAGCAAAAAACCTACACTTTCTCAGAAGCTAAAAAACTCATTGATTTAGTTAAACCACAGCCTAATCCCTTCACAACTGAAGTTTCCCAGTAACTTCATTTTTACATATTACCAATAACACCAGTATTACCACTAAGTTGATTCAAAGTGGCATATAACTTCTTTTCACCATATTCTAAGATTTAGAAGTTTTCCACACATAAGATTCAATTCTCTCTTTTTTCCTGTCCCAAATCGTCATCCAGAATGAAGCACATGTTAGAATGAAGTCACCTTGTCCCTAAAAGGACTCCAGCACAGCAGCACTGAAAGAATCGTGAAGCCAAATCGTGATCAAACCTTCAATATATGACAGAAAACACTTCCTGCTTAGTCTTACTAACACACACACATGCAAACTAGTAGCTAGTAAGAAAGAGCTTCAACTCAGACTCCTCCTTACCAGTATTTCCAGTAAAAGTAACTACAGCAGCACGTAACTCGGGTATCATTTCCACACTGAAGTCACCATCATCCTCTGACAAGCCACTGATGTTCTCTATCAGCAAAACTAACATGCATTCTTTTACTGTCTCTTTCATATTTTCCAGCACAACTGCGTTGGAAGGCAGGGATCCTTCAGAATTCTCCACTGGGCACAGCTCCTGAAGAGTCTCTACTTGCCATGGCTTCACAAACAGATCAATTTTCTTCACCTTGTGATGCTTCCTTTGCAAAACTTCTTGGGCATCTAATCCCACAAGAAAACAATCAAAGATGTGATTGATTTTCCCTTCCCCCCCCACCACAGTAGAACAGTATGTGAAATAATAACAATTAATACACTGCTTGGAGCAATGCCCACAAAGAGATCTAGCACCAGCAAAGGCCTATTTTTAAAAGGGACCTTTAGCAGTATAATACCCATAACATACAAGCATACCTTGCTCATCCTTAAAGGTGATGATTATTTGTTGATCATCATTGACATAGGACTCAATAGTCCCCCCACCAGATTTCTTTTTATTTTCAAAGTACATTTCCACAATCTCATCTTCTATTTCTTCTCCAGAGGCAGTGGTTACCACTATGACAGACTTCTTAGAGGTTGCTTTTTCTGCTTCCAATTTCTCACATGATCCTGAAAAAAAGATCACACTCTAATGCCTTAGGCAAAAGTTAAGAAAAAGATCAGGCTTCTTATTTTCCAAGCTTGCACACCACTTTTTGTTCAGATCACTCAAAGTCAGGGAAAAGAATCCCTAACAAGTTAAGCACATCACTAGTGGGAGATGCTGTACCAACAGGTGAGGAGGAAATGCTTTAGTTCCTTGCCAGGCAAGGACAGCAGAAGGCTACAAAATCTTCCTCACAAACCCACAATGAGGGGAACCAGTGCTCTTCTGCCTGTGCACTCTCTCAATTCACAATTACAGCCATTGTTGTGGGTACGTGGGGGCTACATATACTGGTTGCCACAGCAGCTCAGGTGTACCTGGTACAAAGCTACTGATGTTCTGGCACAGGTTGCCCCAGCTGGGCAGGGCTGGGAGCAGCTGAGAAGGGGCAGACTTAGCCAGAACAAAGGCCAGCATCCACTGCTGTTCCCTAAGGAACTGACCTGCCTGAGGCACCCAGTGAAGTGGGGACTTTAAAGGGACTATTACAAAGGAAAAAATACATTTATTTCTTTTAACCTGAGCTCACAATTCCTACATTATATTAGACAAATACCACAAGCTATACGTGAGACTAGGGCACTACCACAGCAGGAAGGTCCACAAAAACAAAAGAAGCAAGAATACACTGGTCACTGCTGGATAAGTGCCACACTTACCTGTCTTCTCCTGCTGAGCACACACAGGAGTCTCCCTTTTCTGGCAGATGGGATCAGACACCTGGGGTTCACTAACTAGAGATAAATGACAATGATTTGTCAGTTACTGGGTACTTCAAGAAGAAAAGGCTCGCATTCCTGTACACCCAGGAGCTAACACACCTTCAATTAAGTTTTGTTTGATACAGCCAGAATCACAGACTTACACAGATTCCTCTTTTGTAATTGGCTACAGAAACACTGTGGACTCAAGAAGCCTCAGGCATAATGTTAAAAATCAAACTAGCACAGAGACATGCTGAGTGAACCACTGTGAGAAGGTCCCCCCCACGTACTACACACTATCCTTGCACAAAAACTGCATTGAACATGAGAAGTGCCAAGGATGTCCCCCTTTGGGAGAGATCCACATTTGGAAACTGGCACCTCTGGAAAAGCCTCTATCATGATGTGTTCTGACTCTGCCTGACAGCTCTACCTGCTAGTTTGGAACAAGAGGAAACAGAGCTAAATTAGAAAACAAAAACAGTGATATCAGCCAAAATGCTTCTCCAATCTGAGCCCTCAGTCCCCACCTGCACACCCACCCCACTGTGCACACACAGCTACTGCAGACAGAGCTCAGGGAGCTGTGTGTGTATTAGCCCTGTGTGTATTGATTAGTTGTGTGTGTATTGATTAGCTGTGTATTAGCCATGTGTATATTGTTTAGCTGTGTCTGTTTATAAGTTGTGTGTGAGTTGATTGTTTGTGTGTTTAAGCCGCGTGTGTAATGATTAATTGTGTATTGATTAATCCTGTGTGTATCTATTAGCTGCATGTGTGTATTAGCCGTGTATTGATTACTCATGTGTGTGTGTATACTGCTTAGCGGTGTGTGTACTGATTAACCGTGTTTGGACTGATTAGCCAAGTATGGACTGATTAGTCGTGTATAGGTTAGTTGTGTGTGTGTGTCTATTAGCCGTGTGCGACTGGCAAACTGAGGCGCTGGGAAACCGCACGTAGTGACAGCTGGAACCGCAGAGCGCCAGCGCGGTCGGTCTGTGCGGTGCCCGGAGGCTGCGCTTTAGGAATTACGTCGGGTTTGGGATTCGGGAAACGAAGGAGAGTGAAGAGTAAAGGAATCACATCGGTAGAGCGCTGTTCGCCCGACCCGGCCCAGCACCGGAAAGCAAAACTTCCCGATCCCCCCCCCCCCACC
>JAOXXN010000102.1:29885368-29909399 GCA_026770055.1 Myrmophylax atrothorax
CGCTCCCTCTCAGCCGCGCTCCCGCCGCCCGCTCTCTCAGCCGCGCTCCCGCCGCGCCGCTCTCTCAGCCGCGCTCCCGCCGCCCCGCTCTCTCGGCCACGCTCTTTCTCAGCCCCGCTCTCCTCTCAGCCCCGCTCTCCTCTCACCTCCGCTCCCGCAGCCCCGCTGTCCTCTCAGCCCTGCCGTCAGCCCCGCTCCCTCGGCCCCGCTGCCGACCCAGCGTCTCCGCGCCCTGCGAACCGGCCCCGCTCGGGCCCTGCGGCGCTCGCCATGACAGAGGTACCGTGGCGGCCCCGGGTGTCGCTGCAGGGTGGTTGGAGCAGGACAAGGAGCGACCGAACAGTCCGTAACCCCCAGAGCCGCCACCGCCTCCCCGAGGGCTCCGCTCGCGGCGGGGCCGCTGCGGCCGCCGGGGCCCGAGGGCTGATGGTCTGGGCGTCTTAGAAAGGCGAATTTTGTTCATATTTGTTCATATTTTGGCTTCCGATAGAGAGCAGGAAAACTGAGTATGCTATATGTCGTTAAGCACGATTTTCCCCAGTGTGTTTTGCAGATCATATTGGAGCGTCTCCCAAGCCCTCCTGTAGTGGCGGGGGGTCCTTGGGGTGTTGGTTTAATTTGGGGGCATTTGGTATCCCCCATGGCCTGCACCTGCACAGCTGATCTGGAGAACTCAGGTTTCTGCCTCTTCTTCCCCTTCTCCCAACTGCAGCAGGAGAAGGCGGAGTGGGAAAACTTAAACAAGCTGTTAATGCGCCATGGGTTGAAACCGGTGAGTCTTGCTGCCCCCCAATGCTGCAGAAATGCATCAGGTAAGGAGTGCTAATTTCATCCCTTTTTGTGTTTGGAAATAGTAAGCCTAAATTCATAAGGTATCTCTAAAGCTGCCACTTCCAAATTGCGGCAGACGGTCAGGTGTTAAAAGCCTTTCGTTGTGACTTTGCTTATGTTTTGTGTCTCCAGCTATGATTGTCTTAGACAGTCAGTCTTCCCTAGAAATAAGACTTGCATTAAAAACACTGATGGAAGACATTGAGCGACAGCAGAAATTGATGCAGGGACTCATGGAGACAAATCGAAGTCTTAGGTGAGACACAGTGGAAGGAATTTACCTGCTAATGCAAAGAAAGAGTATTACCAGTGAATGTTTCCTGCTCAGTGGAGATCTTGTTCGCCAGAGGCCTAAGACCTTTTCCCTGAGATTCTTGCCCCATGTGCAGCAGTGTTGGCCTATTTTCTTTTGAGTTCTTTCGTTATTTCATCTGCTGCCTCTTCCCATACCAGCGTATTTCCCATACCCGCCACCACAGGACATTATTGAATGTCATAATATAATGTCAAGCATGTCCTTCCTGTACTGCCTTTAGTGACATGAATTTAATTTAAATCAAGAATTTTTTTTTCAGAGACCTGGTACGACAGGGACAAGGTCGGGCATCTCGACAGGAGCAGCGAGCTAATGAATTGGAAAATGTTGTGGAAAACATTAAGACCAAAATTCGTCAGCTGGAAGATGAAACGATAGCTAAAGCTTGCCAGCAGCAAAACCAAGCCAAAGAATTTCAAAAAGACCAACAGGCTTCACAGGTAGTTCAGATAGTGCTGCCAGGGCATTCAAACTTTTGCCTTTTTAAAAAGGACCAAAACTATTGACATTGATCAAAATAAACATGAGTTTATAGCTAAGTGTTTTCAAGCTATGCAGAATTTTCTAGCATTGACTTGAAAAAATATCTGTGTCCTTCTTCCACTGTCTCTTCAGTATGGCTAAAACACAAGTACTAATCCTCCCTGGGCCCAAGTGTTTACCTGGGCATGTACAGAACAGTCAGCTGAGGGGTCAGAACATTTAATGATGCTCCCATTACCTGTTCACAGGTAAAATACCAACAGCAGCAGGAAAAGCTGCAAGAACAGGAAGAGATTATTGCCCGTTTACAGAAGGAGCTGAGCAAGGTGGGGATGGAGGAGCAGCGCCGTGTTGCCACCCAAACCAAAACGTTTTGCCAGTTTTGCAAAAGAGCTCCCAAGTCTCTGCTAGATCAGAGGTAAGTGATCTTCTTATACTGGTGAATGACCTGTAAGACTGAATGAAGAAAGGGATTTTAAAGTAATGCCTCTTGATATTTATATGGGAAAAAAAAGCTGGAGACCTTAGGAGTGCAAGCTGAAATACGAATTCTTGTAAAGGTACATCAGAGCAGTGATATTTTTCTTTTGTACTATTGTGAGACAGATAAATCTGTGGCAGAAATTAAAAGTTTGCCAGCCACTGCCTACACTAGGTGTCAGCAAAGGGAAGGGAATGATTCACTCATCCCTGCAGAGTCTGCTAGGATGATCTCATCCTGGGATTCTAACATTTAAAAATGTAAACTTAAAAAAACCTGACAAACAAAAAAACCCAACAAACCTGATCCCCAGCCCTGCCCCAAAAGAGCCCTTCCAGTTTTGGGAAGGGATTTTTGTAGCTGCTGACTGCAGCTTTGCTGTAAGACTTCCAAGTACTTTAGGGTAAGTTCTGAAAGTGTCCCAAGGCTGTATCTTTTGCCAGCAGGATTTCCACAGCTCTGCTATACTCAGAGATTTGCCAGTTCTTAGGGCCCAGGTAGCCATTGCTTTATTGTGCTGATGTCACCTGACTTTCTAGCCTGGCCACAAATGTTTACCTAGAAAGCTTTTAAAAGGGACTGTGTGTGCAGAGCCTTTAACTCATGCCTGGATTGTATGAGAGGAGGGATCACTGAATTTGGTTTGCTGTGCTCTCTCATGTGTCCCTCCTAAACAGACAATCCCTGAGTGCTCGAGGTGCTCTATTTTGACTGTGCCTCTCTGTTAGGGTTGCTGGGTAAACATAGTCATAACGTGAGGAAGCCATTTGGCACATTTAGCTTTTTCCTCCTCCTGAATGATTTTGCTACTTTTAGACTAGTACAGAGTTAGTATCTCTACTCTTCTGTTTTGGCAAACGGTGACCATGTTTGATGTGAAAGAAAACCCACTGTTTGGAGCAGCCACTTCTCAAGTGCAGCTGTGTACAGTGAGCTGGCCTGTTCCTCTGGATTGGCCACAGTATCTTTCAGACATGAGTTTTTGGAGATTATCTGAAATTCAAAATGCCGTTTTTCCTTTCTTCAGGTACCTTTGTCTAATTGATTATTATGAGTCTCAAATTAGTCAGATTAAAAAGGAGCTGAGGTAGGTCTCATCCAATGCCTTATGGTACTACAGTTCAAAATTTACTTACCCCTTACTGTTCTTAAACTTTATAGTGGTAAATATTCTGTGCTCCAGATGTCTCTAGCATGTAAGAAACAGCAAAAGGTTTGAATGGTCATGAAGTTTGGATTTATCCAGGGAATTAACTGTCAGTTCAGGCTAAGCAGCTCCTCAGTCAGGAGGCCAGGACAGCTAGGAAGTTTGGCATATTAGGACGCTTGAGCTCTAAGTCTTTTTTTCCTTTTCTTTTTTTTTTTTCCCACTTCCCCTCCTCTTTAGCCAGAATTACTGCATTAGCTGTTCTCAATTGAATGATCTCCAAAAACTAAAGGAATACTGGAGTTTCAGCTCTATCACAGTGCAAAGCAACAAGCAGATACCCAACATTCCTATAGTTTGAGATTATTATCTTGAAAACTGAAATGGGATTTGCTTGTACTGGAGTTTCTCTTGAGGATAAGTGCACTTAATTAGCATATGAAGCAGCTTTCCCAGAAATTAAAGCAGTGGATCTTAGGGTAGGATTTCTGTTTACTTTGTAGTTTATGGAAACATTATTATCATACATAACTGCTAACTAAACCAACTTAGATTTTTGAGTTAATTGAATTGCAGTAAACTAAAACAATTTTTTTCCTTGATAGGCATTATAAAAAAGACGAAGACCAGGTACAGAGAGAAGTGAAAAGCAAGGAAGAATTCTTAAATCTAGATGCTACTCCTAATTACAGAGCACTGCTCACGGTATGGAACTGCCAAGAATAAGTTAGTGCAGATATGTAAATGGTAACCTGTCAAGAGCCACCATGTCTTCTACCCTTGTACTCTCTCTGGGCAGGGTTCCCTGTCTTTATGCAAAGATTCAGCACTATGCTGTGGGTCTTTGCTGGGAACTGCATCGACCTCCTTTGTCACAGTTCTCCACCTGTGGTTTAATGCAGCTTTTGGCCTTAGTCCTTTGATTCCTCATCGATGCTGTCTTGTGTTACAGGCAGTTGTGAACATTTCTTAGCATGTACATACTTTAAATTGTTCAAACTTGTTGATTAAGAAATGAGTGAAACAAAAGAAATAACACGGTCTACATTGCAGTCTTTCCAGAAACAACTTGTTGAAACAAAAGCCAGGAATGAAGAGCTTTTGCTTGAAAATACGAATCTCAAAAAAGATTTGGAAATAAGGTGAGAAAGGATAAGTATCAGCCTTTGCAAGGCCATTTCAGTGGACTTTGCTTTACAAAGAAAGAAACCAAAAGCACCAGCAGTTGTACAAGTGTAGTGTGAAATCTACAATCAGAGAAATAAAATATGGCAGCAACAGCCAAACACCCCTCCCTACACTGTTAATAACAACTGCTAGTGGTTAGTTTGCTGTTTATTGCTGTTGTCACATAGAAATGTAGCAGAATATAATTTCCAGAATGATGTTTTGGCACTGGCAAAGCTTTATTAGTGTATTGCTTGACTGAATTTTATAGATACCTTCCAATGCAAGACATATAATACAGTGCTTTTTCTTTCTAACAGGCCAACTGCACAGGAATTAAAATTTTATAAGCACCAAGTGAAGAAACTAGAGAAAACTTTAAAGAAAACTATCCTGTAAGTATATTTCTTTAATAATGTTCATGAATCCTCTGAACTTCTGAAAGCAAAGTTATTCTGCAACCCATAATGTAGATACTAACTTACAAAGCACGTCCCTTATCAGCATTCGTCAGAGCCTGGTTGTGGGCAGCAGATGCTGCTGGAGCTCCAAAACCTTTTGAATCTCCAAAGTGATGGCAGGATCTCCAAATGGGGGCACAGCAGTCTGTCTTTTTTATTTCACTTAGTCTTTCTGGATTTGATTTGAGGGCTATTGCAGCCAATATGGACAGGGCCATCCATGTTGCTTGCTATTTCCATAACCTATAAAGAAAGCTACTGGTTACATTATGGGTTATGAATGTGAAGATGTGAGTCGGCAAAATGTTACAGCAACTGAAGTTATGTCCATATTATTCTTAGAAACTGACTCTGTTGTTTTCTGAAATGTTGCTAAGAAAATACATTGAAGGTATTAAAAATCCAGTATAGATGAAGTATTTTTATCTGTAATTTCATTTAGTCATTTGTGCATGTGTATACTGCATGATAAATATTTTATAGTCTGAAAAAGACATCACTTAAACTTTAAAATAAATATATACATTGTGCATATTTAAATGGTCTTTTCTATTGTGCAGTGGATATTATTTAGATGGTAGTTGTAGAGAAAGTCATCTTAGGATTGGCAAGACAGGTGTTGAGCTATGTATAGATAGCCAGGAAAGATATTCCAGCAGAAGCAGATAAAGACTGTGAGGTTGGAATTTGACCCTTTTGAGTAAAACTGCATTTTAAGTCTTCAGCTGTAGTAGAGCCTGTGGTAACAGAACAAGTGTTTATCTGGTGGTGCCCTTTCTAAATAAGGATAGGGCCTGGAATAGCTTCAGCTTGGAGGTTTGAGATTAATTGATACTTACATTAGGTATTGTGTTGTCAGTCTGTACTAGTTCAGTCCAATGGAATTCTGTTGTGACATGGAGATTTTGCTTTGTAGGTGTGAGTGTATGTGCTACATACCTGGTTCTTTCATCAAGACGAAAGTACTATTTCCTTCTAAGGCTGCTTGTGTACCCCACTGTGTGTATTTTTGTGCAGATCTTTGGGGACTAGAACTGGAGAAACAAGAGAAGAAAAGAAAGAATCTGGAAGCGTTGCAGGAGTGGATCAGCTGCAGGCAGCTTGTCGGCAATATTTACAGGTACACTAGTTTTATCTGTACTGTGTGTATCCAGCAATGTTACAATGAAATACTATACATGTTTTGTTTAACTACCTAAACCGCAGGGTGCTGGTTTGAGTCTGAGAGTTCCTATCAAGTCCTCTGTGCAAGATGAGTGATGTCCTGGATTTGGCAGTTAATGTAGGCTGGTTCTTAATTGTTCTATCTCTGTGTAAACTACCTGAAAATACAGCAAGGAAGCAGATACTAGGCTGGCAAATATCAAATCCATGATTTAGCTGAAGTCTTTTCAGGGCAGGGGGATTTGTTCAAGGTCTTGAGCAAAACAGATCCTTAGGTTATGGTTTTAAACATGCCTGAGCAGATAGTGGGTTTTATTTTTCTTTGAATTAAAAAGCCCAAATATAATAAAACTTAGCAAAATGTAAACTGTGAAAGTAACAATGCCTTGAGTGGATAAATACCCCTCTAAAGGAAGTATATTTGCATTACTTTTACCTATCTTCTAGCTAGTATATGTTTAAATCTTTGACTCTATTACATATTGAATGCATGTGTAAAATTCATCAATAGTAATATTGGATCGATAGTAATATTTGAGCTATCTGTGATTTAATATTTAGACAATCATGACTGTGAAAGTGAGGAATTTTATTACAAAATGTCATTCATATTTGAGCAATGACACTTGTTCTTTGTTGGTGAAGGTTTTGTCCCGTATTGATTCTATTTTGCGAAGTCCAAGAGCTCCCCCATTAATATACCGGCGCAGCAAAGGGCCAGTGCAAAATTATATTAAAGAGAACGGACAGGAATGTGGATTTGAGCACCTTCCCCTCACTATAGAAATGTGGGCAGATCAGCTGATGGCCCTAAAGGTAACAACACGTTATTGTACTTGGCTTTAGAGTCTTCCTTTCATGGGCTCACCACTCCTTCGTCTCTCACTGCATGTGGTTGTGGGGTTTTTTTGTGTGTAGCTTTTGTTCTTGCCTGACTTGGTGTTAAATTTTAAAAATAATTCTGCTGTCCATGTGAAATACACACAGAGGAGTATCTCTGGTACGTATCCCTTACGTGTTTTTGTTCACTACCTGGGTGCCTAAGAAGACAGTTAACCTTTGGAGTCTTGACTTGACACATTGATAGTGCATTTTCTTTCTTTTTTTTTCTGCCCAGAACAATAACAAGTGAAATAGTTACTTTAAAACCAAATTCTTTGTGACCAAAACTTATTTCCCTGAAACTGTGAAACAGCAAATACAGCATTTTTAGACTTAACTATTCTTTTCAAATCAAAGAATGTCAGCAAGATGCTGTGCTTAAATTCCATGAAAACTAAAACCTTACCATCTCTAATACTGGAATGTTTTTGCACATATGAGAAACAGAAAATCTGCCTGTTTCTGTAATGAAAACAACTTTAAGCAGTTTCTAAAATAAGTTGTATCTCCTTCCTTTTAAAAGGATTTGCATAGGTCCTTGAGAAAACTGTCTCTGGAATTGGTGCCCTGGCATCCTGCAGATTCACAGGATATCAGAGAATCCATACGAGTTGAAGACCTCCAGTTCATAGTAGATGCAATGTTGGAAGAAATAGAAAATAAGGAAAAGGTAATTCTCACCAGGGGTTCATAATCATAAGCTACATTCTTAAATGCATTCTTCACATGATGGTTAGATTGGTGCATTTGAAAGCCTTCTGGGGTTTAAGAAATACCTGTTTGAAGACATTCAATAGTCAAAGACTGTTTTAACATAAGGGATAAATTCACCTTGGGGAAGACTGCTTTGATCAAAGGCACTTGACCAGTGGTGAATTTGCATTGCCCTGTAGTCTCAGGAATGATCCTGTGCTGTTTCTCAGTCAGAGCTGAGAAGATGGAAATGCAGTTCTCAGCAACAGAGAAGAAAGCTTTTGAAAGAGTATTTTAGGTTTGGTGGATATTTGTGTCTGAAAACTACTGAAAATATGTCTTCAGATTTAAGAATATTTGAAAGGCTGAGATTTAGTAAGGGAAGTTATGCCTATTTTAATTCAGACTGGTTTTTAGAGTGTTTTACAGTTTGAAAGTGTCCTTGCCTTGTTAAGCGGTAACATTGATGAGTTCTTCCTTCTTGCTGCAGAACAGCCAGACACCATCCTTGCAGACCCTGTCTGGGATAGTCTCTCACTTCCAGAAGTTGTTTGATGTGAATTCTCTGAATGGTGTTTATCCACGAATGAATGAAGTTTACACAAAGCTTGGGGAGATGACCAACGCTATGAGGAATCTCCATGAGCTCCTGGAACTAGGTAAAGACTGACCACCTGCTGTTTATTCAGACCATTCCAAAGGAAGAAGAAAACAAGTGAAAAGCTGATCTCTTCACAGAAAATAGTATTGAGCTGTTGAGAAATGAGTAAACCAGGTGTTTTCTTTCCTGGGAAGATAAAAATAGGCTCCTGACAATTTGCAATTTGAATTGCAAATTCCCACTATTTGTAAACCTTTAGCTGTTGCTGAGGAATAACAGGGAGGCAGAAGAAGGGAATAACAGGGGAAATAGAATTTTTTTCCCCGAAACTTTGTTTTCTGTGAGCTGACTTCCTAATTGTCTTTCATTCTCTACTTGAAAGATAACAAATTGAAGGAAAAAATAATTTCTACTCAGTAATTCATTCAAGTGTAATTGCATCCAATCCTCAGAAACTTCTATCTTATGTTGCTAAACTTAAAAAACAAAAGAAGCTGTTGAATGTCAAAAACTGTCAGTACTCAAAGGTGTACTTAGTTACTTCTCTTCTGGTTTGTACTTCTGGAGCACAGCAGCTGCTGCTGCTCCTGGGTTGGAGGGTTTGGCTGGGCTGTGGGATGTCCAGCCCCAGAGCAAGGCTCCTGGGCTGCTGAGCCTCACACTCAAGGAGGGAAGGAGTTTTTCTGTGGGCAGCTGGCGTGGGAGATGAGGAAGTCTCATGTCCCCTTAATAACTGCAGCTTAGAGGATGCCTTCTCCAAGCCTAGTTCTTCTGAAACTGAGTGAGAAAAGACCAAGGAGCCTGTTATCTTCAGTCACAGCAGCCAAAAGGGTAAAATCTACTACCAAAACAAGTTCTGTGTGTTAACAAAATATTTATTAAGCAGATTTTTTTGTTGGCCTAGGCCCTATACTGTGTCTGCTGTGTCTCAGGAACCCTCCCTCTATATATGTAATTTCAGTTGGCTGATTACCACTGACATTGTAGGCTGCATTTTAGTACTGTCTCTGCTGTGAACACTCACAGCTCTGCCAATTCTTTTTTAGCCACTAAAGGATTAGTGAGAGATTCTCCATTCCTACCTAACATTTGTTTATTTCTGATCATGGGCACTTTGTTTTCTGTGACTGATGGAATGTGTATACCTAGATATATGAAAAACAAATAAAATCTGGACACTTGCAAGAATTTGACTCTACCTGAAATACCTTGCTGTTATGACTGTTACAAGAAACACTAAGTGTTTGTTTTTCCACAGACAGTTCAGCTCCACCCACGGTGGTAGTAGATACTGTTGGGAAACTGTGTGACATCATTAATAAGAAGGTGACTGAGCACGTACAGCAGCTTTTGGGGACCCAAGACATCCACAGGTATGTGAGGCTGTTCCACTGGTGACCGGTGCTCAAACATCACGTGTAATTGAGAAAACTGGCTAAACTGATGCTGAAATAAAGTAATCATTTGTTAACAAAGTCAGTGAGCTGTGACAGCAGAAGTGTTACTATTATTCTCCTTGAAACAACTCTAGAATCCTTTGAAAAGGATAAAGCTGTCAATGAGAGGAACTGAGGCCAGTAGGTTCTAAAACACCCAATGGTTTGCATGGATAAGGTGATCAAACAAGCCCTAATGGGATATGTGTTTCATCAGGACAAATCCTGCACGTGGGTGGGGAGGAGAAAGTGTTGCAAGTTTCAGCTGCAATATGGAAGTTGCTAAGGCAGTGTATGCCTCAAGCTGCCTACAAATACTTGAGGAACTGGACAAATCCTCTTCCATCTGCAACAGATTACAGCCACATCTAGGTGGTAGCAGACTGTAAGCACTTGCATTCAGCCTATGCTCTACAAACAGACTAAAAACCAGGAGCAGGCAGCAAGTCTGACACATGCTGAGTTAACAATACTCACTTGGCCTTTCTGTGCTCACTGCTCAGTTTTAACTAGAGAACAGCTGCTTATAAAGCATTTCTTGCTTCACCTCCAAGGCAGTTACATCAGCCACTCCCAGGCAGTATATTTAGCATATATAGACTAATGTTCCAGTCCACAGAAGACCTGGTACCATATGAGGAGGAAAGGAAAGCCATACATAGGGCATAAATAGTGAAATCAGAGATCCTCGTGACAGTTAATTCTTGTTGACTGCAGGTTTCAGAACTGGAGAACACAGTTTTGGTGTCAATGGTTTTATACACTAAGTAGCAGTGTTTTCAGGGAGTCATGCACAGAATGATGAAACAGCTGAGGAGATGAACTTGCACTGTCCTTGCAGCCCTTGTCTGACAGTCTCACTTGCACATTTCAGTATCATCAATAAGCTAGAAGAACACGAGCGCTTCTTTCCCCCATTTCAAGCTCTCATTCAAGATTTGCTCAGTCTTCTAGGTGAGTAATATTTACAACAGTTGTAATTATCTTGATGCAAATGTTTCCTCATAGAGCTTTAAATAACTAACAAATGTTTTGTTTACTCCTGATGTGCTAAAACATAAGGAGCATGCAAGAGAAGGTGCAGCCTTTTGCCTCCCTCTCCTTTCCATCCTTTCTCATGAAGTGACCAAAATACTTTATTTTCATTGAAAATGGGGTTGCATATACTCAATCATATTACTCAGAAGCCCAACTGAGTCTTTTCTAAAAGCATTAAAAGGTGTGAGGGGTTTATTTAATTCACTGTCTGTTTTTCTAACATTTAAGTTAGAATTTTGGCTGAACTTGAAGGTGTTCTGGGTACAGCCTTACCATTTTGCTTTCTCTTCTGTTGCAGAGATCAGTAACCTGGATGATATTTTACCTGTGGTGCAAAGCCTGAAATGGAGAGCTGGTTAAGGGCAACTCTGCTCTTCTTCAGCAAGATTTATCTTACCTGTGAATGTACCTGTTGATGTGTATGACATTACAGCTACCTCTAACCACTGCTACGATAAGCAACAATACCATATTTTTTCACAAGAATAAAAATTGCTGCATTTTTTTAATTTTTTCTTAATTCTTGGTCAGTTTAAGAAAAAAATTCACTAAAACTGCTGTCAACTGGTCTACTCAATGCCACGGAGAGATACACTGTGTCAGTCCAGAAAGCTGAACCCAGCACACCACCAGGAAAACTTAAAAGCACAAGCCTCTTGAATGTTGCTGACACAGTCAGTATGACATAAAGGTGCTCTAACTGCCTCAACCATCACACTTTCAGCATTTGCCTATCTCGATTTTCTGCAGAGCCTGTTTTAAAATGATGTTTACATTCTCAGATCAGTTGGGTATGTGATCACATTGTTACTCAGTGAGCATTTCTCTCATGTTGTGGACTGAGGCAGACTGGATTAATGTAATCTAGGTCAACAATACTCAAAATTTGCTTCAGATGATGGCTGGAAGTTACCATGGTCATATTCCAAAAGCCAGTTTTAGAAAGGAATAGATCAAGTTTCTTATGCGAGACAGTTAGAAGTTTATTGTACAGAAACAAGTACACAAGCTTCCAAAAATATTTTGCCTCAATATTAATAGTTTAGTTTACAAAACTCTGCTGTTCCTCAGGCATAATCTGGGTTTACAAGATTTTGAAATGTACTGTAACAAAGGACAAAACCAATTAAGGCATCACAAACTAAAACCTTAAGGACATCTTGGTAAACTAATCTCCCTGCTTTTGGAAGCTCATTATATACATACCTGCAGCCAGGTGGAATACAGTAGAGTACCAATTTCTTAGTTTCTCAAAAAATAATTGCTATTAGTCTTGAACAGTTTAATGGGTTCTGTAGCCCTACAGCCAAAGAATGCTGCTTCAAAAAAGTACACCACTTTCATGTTAAAACATGAACAAGATCCTGGGGACATGAAACTGCCAAGCAAAGTAATGACACTTGGATGACAGTGTGAAATATCCTCAGGTACAACACTTCCTTAAGAGAGGGATTCAAACTGTAAGGGTCATTTGGGGGGTGATTTGCCAGAAATGGCAAAAATAAAGGACTTATTCTCTAAGGACAAATTATTCCCTATGTGGGGAAAAATATTTTTTAACTTCAGTGAGATCTGATCTCCAAATAGGATCATTAAATTGACATGTCCTGAGATGGAGACTGCTTCAGATTTGCAATGACTGTGCAAAACATGTTAATTACAAGAGATATGTACATTCATATAAAGTTGAAAAATTAGTAACTTATGTACACGAGAAGAAATCAAATTCTCTTGCGTCTACTCCTTGTCAGCTCATACCTGAAAAACAGACACAGTAGGTAATTACAGTAGTTTAAGACTTTAAAGTTTTAACTGGTACACTAGAGAGAACTTTGGCTGCTTTATTGCTTGGGGTTCACAGGCAGCCTGGCAAAGGAGGCTCCTGAAATGGCCTCAGACTTCAGCTCTTCACCAGCACCTTTGAGTGCACCATTTTTATCTCCTCCCATCAATGCCCTGACACACACACACAAGCTGGGCCAGGGAAATGTGGTTTTCCTATCTGGAGTATTGGCTCCCAGACTTCCCACACCGCATTCCTTGGGCTCCATTGAAGGAGCGAGAAGGAAGAACTACGGCCATTAACTGCAGACGCAGAAGTGAAAAAAACAGCCAAGCCTGGTTCTCAGTCTCTGCCTCAGACAACACACAAACCTCAGAACCACAATGAACATACAGGCAGAACTGTAAGTGGCTTATTATAATAGTTTCTATAAATGCTCTGTAATTAAAGTTTTATCATATACATATATATATATTACTGATCAGAATATTTAGTTAAGATCTTTATCCAAGTTAAAATTTGTTGCAAGGTTGCTTTAACAAACAGAATTCTTTTCCTTATGTGTCCCCATGGCTCTTATGGTAACTTAAAATATGCTGAAGACTGTAATTGACACACAGGCATCTCATTAAAGTTGTCTGACAGGGCAGGCACTGCACAGCCCATGGGTTAGCACACAACTTAGATAAAACTACTAGATTAGTTCAAGTTAGTCCTGTGTTTGCAGGTCAAATATTCTTGCTCACTCAAACACAGCCCGGTTACCAGCACTCCAACAGCACTCATGCAAACTCAGCAAAGCAATGCGCAGGGTTTGGAAGGATAGAGATGGTACTTACCATTGTGCAAAACCTTTTATTAAGTCCTCCTGGGACAAGTCGATCCGCACCTTTAAAAAGCAAATTTTATTTGTTTGTATATTATTCAGCATACAAAATGATTAGCTAAGCTAGCACTCCTCCCAAGTCAGACCCACTTTCCACTTCTAGGGATGCATTTCAGGCTGAAGGGAAAAGGAGCTTCCCACATTCCCAGGATGGTGCTGGCATGAGCCATCTCAGTTTCCTAGTAGCACTACTTGGAAATTTACCTGCCACTGAATAAGCAATCACAGTTTGCTTTCACAGAATCAAAGTTGTTCACAAAAAGTTTAAAGCACCATTGGCAAATTCTGGGGTTTACTTGTATGCCTTTCTCAGGTCTGTGTTTGCTTTGCTAGAGCAATTCCCCAGCAGTGGTCCCAAGAACCACACCTGATTTCGGGATCACCCTTCTGAAATGAGGCAACATCACATGAAACCACACAAGCTTCCACACGGATACGGCCTGATTCTGGATGAAAATCTGGCAGAAGATTTCCAGTGAGCTCCATTTCAGGATTACAGGAACAGCAGAGACTGCCCAGCTCTGTTACATCTATAGTGTGGATTGTTTAAACTTACTTTGCCCAGCTCCTTCCTTTCCTGTGAAATGAACGGCCTGCTGTTTTTCACCGCAATGTCCAGTGTCCTTTTCTTGACATTTTCCAAAGATTCAAAAAATTCAAACCTAAAAGTAAAGTTTAGAAAGGAGAGACTTAAGTCAAAACTTAAAATCCTGTAAGCATCAGTGGCCAGAATAGTGACAGAATACAACATCAGTGGCCAGGACTTTAACAGGGAATGAAGACACAAGAAAGGCAAATCTATAGTTAGATTTCATTCACATTGCAAGAATCCTTTTCAGGCCCCATGAAAGATGTGTTCAGACTATTCACTGTGCAGGGGGAAGGAGGAAAACATGCATCCATGATGAAATGCCATTTACCATCTTTTTTCCCCACCTGGAAGATCAGCATTTTTTCCATGCAATCGTCATTACTCAGAGGAAGTAGCTGAGCCAACCCCCAGGTTCACAGAGCAGGCTTGCACTGAAGGACTGACAAAGGCCGAAACCCGTGGCAATTGGATTCTTAATGGCTCTGACTCAAGCCTATGGCACACATCACTAATGTCAAGTGAGTTTTGTCCATGCTAAATGACTTCAGTTCTGCCCACCTGAATAGCTTTTCCTCAAGTCAGAGCTGTAAAACAGGTAATGTGTTTTGGAGTTAAGCACTGCCCAACCTATTATCCTTAATTGAGGATGTACAGGATACGTCAATACAGAGGATGAGGAAAACGAGATGATGTTCTCAACAGCTGGGCTGGAACTAAATCAGTGGAGCTACTCGGGAATAGACAGAAGCAAAATCCACAGCCCCAGTGTTTTGAGTGTTAAGATGAACTATTTTAAAATCCTTTCTCCATTTCTGACTTACACAGAAAGGACACAACACAGAAGAAATCTAAGCCACCCAGGATCACCCAATATTCACATATTTTTCACTATGTGTACGTTCCTCTAATTATGGGATTAAAACTACCTCTTGAAAGAGCTCTACTTCTAAGCATTACTGGCTTTGGGATTACACAAAACACATTCCATTTCAGTGGCAGAGCTGTGCATGTGACACTGTTGGCAAAGAGGCAGGAGCATTTTATCCTGCACCACCAGGTCTTGATGACAACATCCACCTGTCTGCCCAAAGAATAGTCCAGTCTCAAAAGGCTCTGTACTTCTGCCTTGGACTTTTGGAATGATGTCAGAACAAGCATCAGGCAAAGCATTATGAGCAGAGAAGAAGGCTCTGTGAGGTATCTGAATGAAAAGATTGCCTCTGCCATGACACAAGCTAAACATGGGTAGGGGAATGCCTATTTGCAAGGAAGCAAGTGCAGCCTGCACCTGCTGGGATCAGGGAAGGCACAGGGAAGAAGGCGTGCCCTGCTACAGAGGGACAGACAACACCACAGACTGAACAAGGCCAGCTACAAGTACTTGGAAATCACAGTTAAAGTGTCATTTGTTTCAAAAGACCTGAAAATGTTCACAAGACAATCGTTAGGACACACAGCAGAACACCTTAGGATGCCCTTTCATTACACAGACACTATAACTATTTCAGCCACAATGCTAATTAACATGTTCTTACTTCTCATCATATTGAGGGTTCAGTGTTTTTTTCTTAACAGAAGTCTTCTTCCTGCTTGTCCATCTTCTGTCTGGAAGCAGGTATATCCGAACATATGGATCTACTCCACGATTAGAAGAGGGCACTAAGTTTCTGTTAAAAGAAATACAGACAAGCAAAGCAGGTTCTCCCACTGTCTGTTTTAATAACTTGACTGACTCTCTTGGAATTGGACCAACCCTTCATGGGCCAGAAACATTATCCTGGGAGTTGGAGCTAAAACTTTAAGGACATTCAGTTAAACAGAATTTTCACTACTGAGTGTGTGGCCATTTATTTGGGTTCCTAATTTCACGATTACAAATTCAGTCATAGGTATCAATCCCTGCCATGTTGCCTACCATGACACCCCAAGACACACATCAGTTGCCAGTGCTGTTCAGAGGAAGTTTTGGGTGGATGAGAGTTAAAGTTTCTCTGCTTCAATGGGCACTACTCACTGGCTCTCTCTCTGACCTGCTGCTGGCACTGACCAGAGCTGGGCCTAGTGAGGCTGCACTGAGGCCAGCCAGTGCTAAGGCATCTCCTGCTGCACTGGTTCTGCTCCAGCTTTGCTGAATGACTGACACAAGCTCAGAGTGCTCTGCCCCTCTTTCAGTGACTGTCAGCATTACCTGCAGCCATTCACCAGCACGACGAGGCTCTGCCGTATGGAAGCGTAACGCACTGTCAGCTGGATCTCTCCCAAGGGCATTTCAGTACCACTGCAAGACAGTTGCACAGTCAAAGCTTTTCAATACAGCTATTGAACAGACCACATGCAGACTAAAACCAACTTTCAGGGCGCTATTCTTCTTTCTGGCATCCTATGGTTTGTTTTCTAAGAAGCAGCTGCACCACAGACGTTCCACACAAACACCACCATCCCTCCCGCCCCCAGAGGTACCTGATGGGTTAGTGTGTTACACTAACACTCAAGAACGTCTGTGTATCCAAAATGTGTGTTTTTCTATTTCATGTTATTAAAGTTGCTTCAAATCCAAAACATTGCTCAAAAATGTTTTAAAAATAGTTTATAGATGAAGCCCTGTTCAGAGCTAGAGAATCTGCCAGTCCAGGAATACTAGATTGAACAGCTGGAGCTGGGTTTGATGTTCAGATTTATAACTACTCTGGTGCTCTCTTAATTGAGGTGGACTTTCTTTGCTACTTTTGCCCATTAAGGATTCTACAAACTCCATTCTGGGTCCTAAGAGGGACAAATCCTTCTCTCCATCCTCCTTGGTGGATCAGGCTCACAGTGCACACTGTGGGAAGCACACACACACAAGCACACCTATCCACAAAAACTCTGTTCACGGCATTATCAGTCTTAAAATTCGTTGGATAAAACACAGCATTCAAAGCTTCAAGCAGCCAGAGGCACTTATCAGGAGCGTACATTATTACAGAAGCAGGATGTCCAGGCTTCCAATATCCTGGTGCTAAATGAGTGTTACAGCCACAAGTGTTGAGAGATTCTTCAACAATATAAAGCCAACACATGCAGCATCTCCTAGGAAAGCCCAAGAGGAAATGCTTTCACTTTACACCTGATCTGACAGGGCCCTGTAATTTATTTTGCTGTTGGCTGGAATACTTAGGTCAATTCTTTGTAAGGTGACTTGAGACCCAAGACACCAAATGACTTAGCAGTCCTTAAATTCACCTCTATGCAACAGTGATCTACAGTACCTAAACTTTCCCAAGAGAAGAACAATCCAGCTCAAGAACACCTACTTATGAATGTCCAGATTGCTGCTACTTAATTCAAAGCAAGAAGAAGGCAGAGAACCCAGTGAAGTGACACTGGGTGCGAGCCTGAGCTCCTGCACGACTGGCAGTGCAGGCACTGCTGCTGCTTCGCTGTTTGGCACTGATGGTGGGCAATGCTCTGGATTCTGCTTGTGCTCTGCCTCATCAGGGCCAGCAACAGTTTCACTTGGTGCAGGGCCTGCTGAACTGTCTTTAGTGTCCAGGTCTTCTGTGCTGTCCTTTTTTGGTAGGGATTCAAGTGCTGCAGAGTCTTTGCTCACAGGAGGTATTTTTGAGACTTCTGGTGGGGAGACAAACTTTTGTTCGTTTCCACCCTTTTCCACAACACACACGGGACCTTGCTTTGAGGCACTGACACCAGCCTTGACTCTTTGTGGATCAGGTTCCTCAACATTCAGTGCCTAAAAATCACAAGGGAGAGGAGTGAGTGCTGCTCCCAAAGTGCTGGGGTGAATGCCAGCATTACCACCCAGGAGGAAATTTCACCACAAAACTGTAACAGCAGGAATCTGCCATTAGAGATGAAAGGAGTCTGTGGTATTCACTGTGGTGTTCTCTTCTCTTGTCCTACTGCATATACATTTAACACTGTCTAACCACTCATTCAGAGCACAGTGAGAAAATGACTCCTAAGCATCAGTGTCTCCTGCTGTTGAAGAGCTTTGACTTCTCCAGCTTAGATTTTCGTAGTCTAACTCTTTATTTTTGTGAGAAGATTTTCAGCCATGGCTCCACACTAAGTTTTAGGAAGCCTCAGGGATACCTCTCAGCTTTACCATACACTCTAATTGCATTTAAAAACCTTGTCACAGTTCTACTTTCTACTCATCTGTGAAGCAAAGCTTCCTTTCTCCACAGTCACCTTTAATCTCTTTTGCCTGGTTAGAATTGGATTCTTCCACTAGGGAAGCCAAGTGAATGTGGAAAAGAACAACATACCCGCAACACAAGTTTCATCTTAATAAAGCTGTCTGAACTGGAATGGTCCAGCTGGAATCTCTGATCCAGAGTCATGTTTGGGTCCTTAAGTAAGTGGGATAGACATACCACTGAAGTTCCCAGGGCACTGTCCCGCTCCTTGTCTTTTATCTAGAGGGGGGAAAAAAAGGAAGAAGAAGTTTTTACTAGATGGCAAACTGGGAAGCAAAGCAAGAAGGTATTTCAGACAGAAACCAAAATTAGCTTATTTACTTCTGGACATATTATCAAGTATGGTTACTTGCAAATGGGTGATGCCAGTATTTCTGGGGTTTAACAAATTAGTATGTTTGGAGTAAAAATCCCATCTTTAACTATGCAGAGATGGAACTACCTTAGCAGAAGAACCAGGCTCTGGGATTTACTGGACTTTCCCTACTTGATTCAGGGAAAATGTCCCAGACAGCTGGGATAGCAAGTGGTCTAAACCTTTACAAGCTTTTTAGGTAGTTGTATAGCCTATTTAACCTCAATACACCTTCTAAGTTCAATTCTACTTCTGTATCTGAGTGACCAGCCATAGAACTGGCTATGACTGAGATGTTGCTGGTAAGAGACAAGATTGCTCAACAAGCCAGAACACCAAGGTGAAGAGGTAGGGCTCTGGTTGGGAATTATGAAGGCTGCAATTTCTGACAGCAAAATATTGATGTCTTTACGACAGACACACAGACCTGAATAAAATCTCCTTTGCAGTTTGCAGCCAGAAATAGCCCACATTTTAAACTAAGATATAACATGTTACATGATCCTAGAACAAAGGTAAATACCAGTATTACCTAACAGAGAATCATCTGTGCAACAACAGGTGCTGCTTCTACTTTTTAAGTGGGAGTAACACAGTAAAAGATAATCCCACATAGAAAAAAACCAGCACTGAGCTCCATAAAAGAGGTGTATGCTACAGATGTGCAGTTGGTTTTCAAAGGAAAAGCTTTTCTCTCACCTCAACATGGAGTGACTGGGAATGAGCATTGTGGACAAAGAAGGTGAAAGCCTGGCCCCACGCGGGATCTTTGCTGAAATTGCAAGTCTGCAACAAGAACATCATGGCACATACATTAGCTTGTTCTGTAAGCAGCAAAGAATCCATGACACTGGTCACCAGAGAGGGTCACAGTGATGCTCTTACTTTATTCAGTGATGCTACACCCCAGCTGTATGGATCCAGGTCAGAAGCGTGCAGAAGCAAAGTCTCTGGCAAAACCAGAGCAAGTCCTCTGGGGTGTGGAAATGCCAAAGAACAAGTCTGGTGAGATGCAGTTGGCCCCAGCAGCACTGCCTGCACCAGCAGCCTGCCTCACCTGCAGCAGGCACCACTCCCACCCTCCCACCTCTCCACCCAGGCAGGGCCAGAGCACTGCTTCCAGCCTGCAGGCACCCAGAGCCAGCTCCCAGAGCTGCAGTGAGTTGACAAGGATGGGTATGGAAGCTAGAGGGGGAGTTTCAAGGGTGTAGAGCTTGTGGGAAGAGTAGGATAGCATAGGTTCAGTACCATCCACTTGAAGGATGAAAGAGCATGGAAAGCACCCGTGGGGGCTGTGGCTGCTCCATAAACCAGCTATCTCTGCCAGGCCACACTGCTGGCAGCTGGGGGAAAAGAGCAGGGAAAGGCTACAAGTCTTACCTAGCTTAGGAGAGGCAAATGATGTGATAGGGAGAGGGAAAGCCAAAAAAGGTAAAAATGCAAGCAGAACCCAATTCCTGGGTGGAGCAGGTGGAAGAAACAAAGGAAAATAGGTGTCAGGCCTATATGTCCACGAATCCAACAGGATTCATTCCTAGTTGTTGAGTGTCCAAAAGAACATAGGGCTGCCCTCATCTGCATCCAGCTGCAGGACAACAAACACAGCAGCTGCTGGGAGGGCAGAGCTGAGCTGCTGCTTGCACTCATCATTACATAATGAAAAGGGAACTGAAAGTGAAGAGGAGGAGATCCAGATATATCTTGTCCAGGTTTAAAAAAACAAAAAAGAAAAATCAGTAAACCTGTGATACACAGGAATGACTCTGATGAAGGAACAAAGGCCAGGTTGGTGCAAATGACACCCTGCTCTGAGAAAGCACGAGCCAAATTTGAGACCTATCATTTTTTTCCTCTTCAATCCTTATAGAACTAGAGCATCTTCATCAATATGACCTCATGGCAATGAACACAAAACTACACACCTGTGGAGCAGCTGATTAGACAGACCTCAACCACCGTAACTCAGTGACACGGTGGTTCCATGTACTGACTGCCCCCCACCTCCCGGGCTCTGCTACTCTTCACATCAGCTTCACAGGAAGTCCTTCTTTTCCCAGGAGCTACTTGGAGATAGGCACCCATAAAATAGAGAGTATTCAAGGAAAGAAAAAGAGTTAAACAGCCTCACCTTGCTCTTCTGAGTCTTGTTTCCAACTGTGAGCAGGACAAAGGAGGAAGGTTCTCGTTCCATCTTCTGTCATTTAATACATGGAAAAAAGAAGCAAGCAGAAAAAAAATTGAGAAATTTATCGTTTACAGGAAGCAATATCAAACCACTACTCTTACTTGAAAAATGTTGCTGGAAAACTGACAATATTTTTCAAATGTGGGACATCTGAAGAACATAGTACACAGGAAAGCCTCCAGCCATAACACAGCACAGTCTTACCCTCTACCACCAAGAGTACACATTTAAGCCAAAGTTTTATGTATTTAGGCTTCAATAGGTGACCAGTTAAAAATTATCAGAAGCTGGGAGGCAACAGAGAAGAGAGCTGAAGGCTCAGTGGGAAGTCTTCCTCATTCCTGAATGAAACAGGACTTTCAGAATGTGTTTCCAAGGCTCAGGACTAGCAGGTAAAAGTGAGTCTTCAGCATCAAGTAACAAGTCCTTTCCAGAAGTAACAATCCTGAACCTCTTGTACTGTGCTTCTTTGCACTAATGCTATCAAAATTAAGGATGAGGAACCGGTCTTGGCACAACATTGCATACAAAGCACACACAATGAGGTACAGAATTAAGTGCTAGTAAATCAACACAGTTGTAAAGATGGTATTTAGGAGAGAAGCTACTTGGAGAGAGTGGGAAGCTTTATCCATACCTCAGAGCTGTGACTGTGTGTAGCTTGTTCAAGAAAAAAGGGAGAAAGACATTCTTCCCTATACCCACCACTTACAGCACAGTAGCAAAATGCAGTATTTGGGGAAAAGGTAAATAAAAGCTATGAGGAAGGAGGCATGAATGACAGAGAGGCTTCTGAATTGCTCTAAAACCAAGGTGGGGAGGACAGGTTTCCAGTGGACAGGAAGGTTACCACAAACAAGCACATTCCTCCCACCCCAGCTCAGCATGGGAAGAATCACTGCAACAGCAGAAAGGATATCATTACTTAATCTGATGTCTAGAGGCTCTCTGTGCAAAGCATAAAATAAAAGCAAAGGCAACCACACACACAGTCAAATATTTCTGTGTCCCATTTCCACTTGGACCTCCTAGACTTTCACTGGGGTAGGGGTGGGCTTTCAATCCCTGTTTTGAACCCCTGGTCACTTAGATTCTGACAGTGGAGACATTATTTCTCTTTAACCACAGCCAGTTATGACAATGCCACATAATCCAGAACACTGTTTTGCAAGCATGGGAGAAAAAATATAAATCTTACCTTGAGGTACTTGTTATTTTTGATCTTCTTTGCTCCACAATCACCATTCGAATATTCAAAGTGGTTTTTCTGAATTAATAAAAGAGTATTTAAAGCAATTATTTTGTGGTCTTAAAAAAAGAAGGTTAAGAGTGAAGGCTGCTGCATGTGGTTTGTACTTACTGGAAGGTTGAAGGCGCTGTCCAAGTAGACTATCAGAATTGCTGTAGACAGACCCTTCTTATCCTGCAAAGGTCAGGAAAGATAAACCAAACCAAAACACAAAGTAGGCACAATCACCCACCAAGGACAATGCAAACATAACAAAATTCAAAGGACAGTTTCTGAAAGCATAAGCAGCTCTCTGCCTTTCTCCTAAACTTGCAATTTAGGGGAGCACAAGCCAAAACAGTGTGATAGTTTGAGCAGACAAGCAAGAAGATGCGTAAGACTCTTCAATTCACCGGCCTTAATGCTTGTTAATCTCTCAGTGCACAACTCCTTGGCTTTCCCATTGCATCCAGACACATAAAAGCATGCTTAATCACATACATCAACATCAATCCAATGTCAGCAGAAAAAAGCCTGGAAATAATTTTATTCACGTCAGTGGAACTCCAATGGTTTTGGTTGGTTGTGAAGAAACAGCTTCCTTGGGAGATGGGCTTTATTTATCCAAGCAGTTCTGCTGGACAAGCAACACATCATTTGGAAACACAGCCCTACTAAGCAGCAGTGCTTGGTATTTGTCTATGACTAGTACAGGTTATTTCAGGGGCTGGGAGTCCTACAGAGATCCTAGATGAAGAGGGAGGAGAAAAACTGTCCAAAGTAAGGACCTGTGAGAAGGTGCTTTGCAGTGAGTCAAACAAAGGTTTGCCAATTCAAGCAAAAAAGAGCTGCCAAATTTGAGTTACTCCTGAATTACCAAGGCACTTGGGGCAAGCAAATGCCCTTCCTCTGTAGGAGCAGCAGGGAGGGAAGCAATCACATCAAAACTTTGCCAGACAAAAATAAACTCCCATGAGTTTGCCTGGGGTTCCTAATTTTACTCACTCCTTTGTTGATCACTGGACAGGGATCAGAGTACCTGAATCCTTTAAGCAAATATACTCACCTCATGTAGCTTTTCTTGGTCGTTTACCAGTGAAAGCCACTCCAGTTTTAAATGCAAGTGTCCGCTTGTTGTCTTGCTTAAGGGAAACCACTATACAGAGACAACAAAGAATAACTTGAGAACTGTGAGGCAGAATAATTTTTATATGTGTGGCAGTCTCTGAGACTTTTATACATTGTACGAGTTGTACTCTGAGCACCTTAGCTTGCATTTTGACACTCAGATTGTAGCATATCCATCTATTTAAAAACACAACCCAGAAAAAAAATGAGAATAAGATACCCATATACAGGTAAAGCATATGGATATTCCCAACCAGCAGCAGCAGAAGACAGGCACCCTGACATTGTTTGCATAGTGCTGGGTTGCAGGATGAACCACAATAAGATCGGGTCATTTCTTCCCTCAGCAATCAGACTGCTTCACCAACCCTTTTCTGCTGCCTTGTACAAAACACTTGGTACACGTGGGACATGAGATATCAACACAAGATACCCCACTGCTGGCTCAGGGTAACCTCAGGGTTACCAGCTTGGTCGTAAAATTACTGTACTGGTTACTTTGTAAGTTTCCCGAGGGAAGGTATTTTCTTTTTATGAAAGTACCACAGTTCAAGCATGCAAGGAAGCTTTAAGCACACAGAAAGTGGCAGTAGCAGAGGGCGAGCACAAATGAGTACATGTAAGCACACACCACCAACCACGTTTAGAAATAAGCTGTGATCTTTACCTCATCAACAGTTCTGTCATTCATTACATCCATTAGGCCTATAAGCAAGCTGAAAGGCAAAATGCAAACATTTCAATGTATATTGAGGCATAACAGCATGCTGTTGTTGGGGAGAAAAGAAACCACCACCAAAAAAGCCCACACTCTAGTCTGCTCCAAATAACAACTTTTCCACATTACCTGTGTGTGTGTGCTAGAATGCACTTACACTTTTGGAATCTCTCCCTTGAAATACTTCCAAAACTAAAATAAACTTTAAGTAAATTTCAAGTCATGTAGTAACTATTGCTTCAAATGGCTTTCCTGGA
>JAOXXN010000102.1:29916047-29928095 GCA_026770055.1 Myrmophylax atrothorax
GAAAACCCTGAACAGACAACGTCAGCACAGCACGCACCTGTACACCTTTCACGCCAAGATTAAATTTCGATATGTCCATGTGAATCTCACAGTCCCCTATGTAACTGAAAGAAAATTCTCACATTATCCCACAGTTTGCAAGAGTCCCATTAAAAATTGGGGCTGTACAGAGTATAAAGGAAATCAGCAGTTTAAGGATTGACAACATGACCCCACAGGCAGAAATGGATTTTCAAGTGACTGAAAAGGGAAAGTTGAACGAGGGTCAGATGTGCACAAGAGAATCCCTGCAGTCAGATGGGATATTGATCTACCTGTAAAACATCAGAGCAATATCTATATTTCAAGGTTACTTTCCTATTCCTAAGTCTGGTGGTTGGCTGAGGTGAGCTTGCTGCAAGGAGAGGATCAACATGATCATTCAAAACTCAGGTCAAAGCAATTGCCCTCTTGCTCCCTTCTCTGCCAAAGGCCCCACAACCTGGTGACCCAGCTCCCAAGCTAGTGCAGAGCTGTCCTGCTGTTACTTACTGGGTTCCCACCTTGTCCACACCCAGAACGCCCATAGATCACCCTCACCCGCAACCCAAAAATCTACTTGAAGGACAAATTTATCACTAAAAATAACCTGGTTTCCCTGAGGCTTAATTAAAAAACTGTGACTTAGATTTTGGTCAGTTGCCATGGAGAACATCAGGCTTTAAATAAAGCAAATGCCAAACGTAGTATTTTGGCAATTTGGAAACCACTTCAGACTTACAAACATCACTTCATGCAGCATCTGACAGCCACTCCCCAGGGAGCAGAATGTAGTAGAGCTGTTGATGCCTCTGGCAGAAAACAATTGAAGGAAGTTACCAAATTCCCTTTCAGGCCTCTGAGAAATAGCTCTGGCTGCAGACACAAACACCCTGCAGGTAAAGCAGGGTGTAAAGGTACAGTAGTACAGTGAATGTGCTGTGCTTGCCTCTTGCATGCATAATTTCACCCCATAATAAAAGGGAAAGGACAGGATTTCTGCTCTGACCACATGTACACACGCAAATAGCACTGAATTTGCCACAAATTCACACTGTAATTTGCACATAGATTCCCTCCCACCCCCAAAAAACCTGCCAAGAATGTGCAACCCTGTGAATTTGTCCTCATTTTTGCAAGCTAAGTTCTTTGTATATTTGTTTACAGATAGTCACTTAACAGAATTGTAAGAGCTCCTAACACAGAGATTAAAGCCTTTAATGTTAGAGCACTCTCATTTCTTAAGTAACCAACCTCACAGGCCATGCCAAAACTATCACAATCTTCTTAAAAGCTAGTCACATAATTGAACTTATTTTACATTTGTTAACTTCTACAGTTTTGACATTATCTTGCAGCTCATTACACTGGGTGCTAATAGAGCATTGTTACAATAAAATTCTAAATGAGAAGTCAAAATGCCTTCCTCAATTTGCAGTAATTAATCCAAGAGGATTTAATTCGGCTGTTGCCTGTGTCCAACACAAGTAAGAGCTGTGGTGTTGCAATTTACAGCCTTTATGCTCTCATATAAGCTGTTAACAGATTTAATTAAAGCAGCTTCTCAAGTTCTTTTGGTAACTCCATGCAATATGAGATCTACTGCACCCCTGGCTCTACTGACAGCTACTGCACATACAGGTAAGGGACTGCTAAGTGCTATTTTTCACACTTCCCAAGCAAAGGATGCAATTTGTGATACCACATTGCTAATTTACAACAGAAGAAAGGAAGCCCCTCTTCTCATGTCACAGAACCGAACCACAGCATGCAGCACTGCATCACTTTGAGGAAGTCAGAAGTATATGTGTGTATGTATGTATGTATATATGTACATATGTCTGTATGGCCAAACTTTGTGAACAGAGATCTGGGCAGGGCTCTCCCCACGTGGGTGTGCCCTTCCAGCCTGACCAGTGGATGTTTTAGGTGAGGCACAGCATGCGCAGAACTGGCCCCACCGTTTCAGTCCCAAGGTCCATCTGCCACAGCCGAGCGAGCTTGGACAGTGACAGGGAAGTCCTCGGGACTGTCACAGCACCTGGTACTGACCGGGGCTGACCCTGCTGAGCATCTGAGATCTGATGGGATCGAAGGCAGGGAGGCATTTACTGCCAGGGGATGGTACCACTGAGACTCGAACTCAGGTCCATGGGATTCAGAGTCCAGAGTGCTCTCCTTTACACCATGGGACTGCCCTGTAGGTCAGAAGTACAGATTAAACAAAGCCCTTCATGAACCACATGCACAAGTGGCTATTAAAACTACACAAATGATTCCATACCAACCACAAAGGAAGGCTGAGAAGGAAAGGTCCTTTCTAGTCCTGCCCTTTTCCTGTGTTTTCCCCATGTCAAGTCAAAGACTGGGCTTCACCAACTAGTTGCCTCCTTGATAAAACTGGAGTAAAAAAATCTCTCCTCCTATACTGCTTTGAGAAAGAAAGCAGAAAGCATCTACAGAGTATGCCAAGATTTCTGGATGCAAGACACTGCCAAACACAAAGGGTAACAGCACTGGAGTGGGAAAGAGCTGCTGCCAAGGCAGGAGTGCTGAGCACCAGGAGAACAGCACCCTGTGATAAGTGGCTGCTCAGCCTTCCCTGTTGCAGCTGCCCTGGTCAGTGCTGCATGCAGTGGTGATCCAGCCAACAGGTCATGCTCACATGGGTTCACCAGTGAGGGAACTCCCACAAAATTACAGCTAGAAAGGCAAAGGAGTCATGATTATAACATGCAGACATGTTAATCCTTTAATGTCTGCTGCAACATAGCTACACTTCTCTGAAACCTAACTCAAGAGAGGAAGGTCAGTCACTGTGGTGTCAGTGTCACAGAGAGCACCATGTGGGCACCCACAGCACATCACTCTTCCCCAGAGCTCTGATGTCAGGACACACTCTGTAGACAGATCCAGTCATTTAAACCTCACCAGCTCACAGTGACTGAGAAACAGTGCCAAGGGCAGCAGCCTTACATTGGGCCAGCTCAACTCCATCTCCTCTAAGTAGCAGAAAAAACTCTGTTCCTTTGGTAACCTAGGAAAAGGCAGGTAAATAACACCACTGCTCATTGATTTGATTATGTTTCTGGAAGTAACACACTACCTCCTGTGGACACTGCATAATGCACAACCCAGCTTAGCTGCAGAAACTGATGTTGCAGAGTGCAACACTCCTGTGTGAATACAGAAAACATTTAGATTGTCAGATTACAGTTCAGGTCTGGTTATCATCAGCATGAGGAAGAGAAGTGTTTGGACAGTTTGGAGATGCTGATGGGTCTGCCAGAGGGATAGAAATGTGGGGGTGGGGGAATCCCTCTGCAAAGGGTTGTTAAAAGACAGTGAAAATGAGTATGTGGGAGAAGCAGCCTGGAAAAGCAGTTTAGCAGAGAACAGCAAGCTTCTGCAGAGCCTAAAAGGCATTAGATCTCAATCTCAATATGGAAAGCATGAATGATTTGCCAAAGGCCCTGACACTGACCTGGCCATTACAAAGAGCACTTTGCTCCCAGCATTGAAGCACGACACCTGACTGAAAATCAATCTGGTTTACAGGGAGTGATGGTGCTCTGCCAGGGCTGGGGATGCTGCCATGCCATTGCCACATTAAGCAGCAGGCACAGTTCTGAGGACCTCTGTGCTGTTGCCAAGACACTCCATAATTTCACACTGTTTTTTTCCTGGCACTACCACGAAAAGCCATTTAAAATTAGGCAGCTCAATCACCCACTAAATTTACAGAGCTACAGCAGCATGCAAATGGTAATTCCCCCAGTAATTCCCCTCTCCAGGCTAAACTAGGAGAGAGTTAGCTCTCCTAGCTCTGCAATGGCTCTGATGTTAACAAAACACACAAGCTCATTCAGAACAGCCTGGGAGGTATTAAATACTTTATCTAATTTTGTTGTTGTTGTTGTTGTTAATAGAGCTAGAGGCAGTTTTCTGCTCAGAGAGCAGCTGTAATCAAAAAAACAAATGTGTTGGGTGGCACATGGAACAAATAGTGAGTAAAAAAAGAAGATTAAACTAGAGGAAGGAATTAAAAAATAAATAGTGCAAGTAGTTCTGGAAGAACAGGAGAGGTTGGACTAATGAGAAACCATAGTGGGCAAGACAGACTGAGCACCTCCATACCTGAAAGCTTTCAGAACAGGAAATACAGTTCCCAAACTTGGGTTCTTACTGCCATCAATGGCAAAGCCAAGGGACACCCTTCTTCTTATACCCACGGCAGCAGTGACATCTAGACCTGTGCAGGTGCTTTCTGACTGAGATGCTGATGCACAGCATTTCACTTCTGTATGTATTGAGGATATCCAGGTGGGGGCAGACTATGTCATACCACTCTAGGCTGATACAAGATAAGGACCTCTTCATGCTAATCTTAGTGGACATGTCTAGCCCAGGATGACACACACACACAGAGGTGAAATGGCTAGTGAGTTAAAAACAATCCACATAATCAATGATGCAATGTTACCATATCTGCAGGTCTAGGGTAACTTGTCTTCTACTAATTTCTTTGGTGTAAGCTTTTATTCCATTGATTCTAGGGCACTGAAATAGAGACAAACAAGATATTACATAGTTAATATCTATCAAGCTCAAGTGAAAACTCCTATTCATTTCGATCACTTTGAGTACAGAAGCATTCATTAAAGACTTTGCAAAATGGCACGTAAAGTATGAGTAAACCAGGTTAGTTTTAATTCCCTTAAACAGGGAACAGCCTTGGCAGTCCTCAAATACAGGGCTGGTGGCAAGAAGCCCACGCTGCAAGCCTTAGGAAGAACTGAAAGCTCCTGTTGCAAGAGTGCAACAGAAAGAAATATGGATGTAGCCCTTTTCTTTCTATCTCCAGCCCCAGGATATTGACAGCAAGTGGGAACAGACATGTCTCTCTCCTGTATGAACTTTCCTTCACAGTCAAGATGCTCAGGTCAACACAAGGAAGGAGCAAAGCTATGAAAGAGCTGAACATCAGACTCGCCTTGCACCTGAACCTTTCAGAAAAGGGTGGCCCACAAGCATTACAAAGGACTCACACTACCTTCTCACCAAAGTGGATCTTGGTAAAGGTGCATGTTTTCAGATGTACATTCTTTGCTCTGATTTTTGGTTCAAGAACTTCTTTAAATGTTTTTTCCATGATTGTTCCAAAGTATGGCCAAGCCTGGACAAGGACCTAAAGAACAGCAAAAGCAGAAACACACTGAAGATTCCTTGCATAAGATACCTTTTGTTGAGAAACAGACACACCCATTACATAACATCTGGCTATTAATATCAGTCCTTTTAAAATACCAAGTCACATTTGTGCACTTACATCATCCTTATGGAAGGATCCATCCCAGTTCCTCGGAACAGGAATTTGTTTCAGGAACTGAATGGTGAGTTATCAGCACCATACAGTCTACTGACTGCTTCTAACCACAGGTGCCAATAAAACCCAGGGTTAAGTATCTAAAGCAAAATAGTCCTTAATTACTCTAAAGTGTCATGAAGTTCCCTAGAGTTAGGGTCATTTAGAGAGGAGATAAGCTTTTACATCAAAAATTGAGTTTGCTAAAAAAAAAAAAGGTAGTCGCTGTTAATTTTCGAGTTCAACTGTTTTGTTTCAATTCCACTGAGTTCAGTTCCAGTCAGAGGTTAACTACACCTGCTGATGGGAGCATGTGCCTAGGGGCTCTCATCTGGTAGGAGGAGATACCACTACTTTTGCTAAAATAATAATACATACACAAATATCTATATACACATCTATATATACACACACATATTCATACACTTGCTTTCTTTTTTTTAATCTCCGAAGGAAGTTGCATTGTCAAATTCACCAAACACATATGAGCCAGGCTCACACTGGCTCTCACCAAAACCTCAGTGGCAACTCTATAGTTAAGTGGCTCCATACTTCAGTACAGACACTGATGGGATTGAGCCATATTATAGTAACTTGACAACTTCCTCAGACTTGTCCCACAGAGTTTGCACTGGGATGTAGCTCAGAGCAGGTGGTCTCAAACTGGAGTTCAGAGCTCCTCACCTTGTTCAGCCACTCCACTCGTTCAACATCAGGGAAGTGAACCTGGATGCAAAGAAGAATACAGTGAGTGCCACGTGCCATCTGTTTGGGCACACTGCAACACATACAAAAGATACCACAGAGTGCAGAATAAGTGTTAGAGTAAGCGTTAGGTATGCCTTCATGCATACGTCCTTTATAATTTACTACCTTCTTGAAAAGTTGCAAAAGGCAAATAAAACAGTTAAGAACTGTAAAAGGCAAAAGAACTCACATGCACTGATGTACCAGTCTGCCTCTGGGCACATTTATGTGATTAAAGCAAGTGTCACATCCTGTTCATGATGTAAAGCAGCATTAGATTTCTCATCCTTCACTCTGTCATGCCCTGGGAAGCCATGAGAACCTGCTTCCTTTCAGGATCATGAGCTGTGTTGGACCTGTTTCCTATACTCGCTCACCTCAATCAGGACACTGCACTTCGGAAAATAAGAAGCTGCTTAGGAAACTCAATTTATTGGTTGTGGCAGCATTTCACCACTAATACTAACACAGTGCCAAGGGCTTCAGGGGGAAGAAGTACTGTAAGAGTTCAAGCCTATTAGCATACACTATCATGTGTAACAGTCCAGTGTTTTCACCTCTCAGAGCTTTTTGAGACACGAAGGACAAATTAAAATGAAGTAGTTGCTTATGCATCAATTTTCCAAGTCAGACATGTCAAATGCCAAGAAGAAGTATATAAATCCATTACAAAATCCCTCCAATTCCTTGAAGTGATGATTTGCTTAATCACCATGAGGACAACGAGATATGAGGCCACAATCAAGTAACTAACCGATCTCTCGGACCTCACCAAGAAGCTGCTCAGTGAAGAGCTACAATCACTACAATCACACATTCAAGTCTTATGGATGTGTCATTTGCAGCCAGTGTTACAAGCTGGTAGCAGGTTATTGCAGAAGGGAAGGACAGTGCAGCAGCTTCTCAGAATGGACATTCAGGCCCTGCTCCGCTCTACAAGAGCGCTTGAATACAAAGACAATCTGACTATCATCCAGCCTGATAAAAGTAACTGAGTATGACAATACCTCCTCTTACAGTAGCTGTGAATCACAGTCTTCAGGCAAAAGCTTGCTGTGGAATTCAGCAGCTTTCAGAGAGGTGCTCAGAGATGTTTGGATGTAATGGGGAACAGCCTGTCTTTTAGTACAGCTTCGTGTATGTTTTAAGAGCCCATTTTCCTTGCTCAAACCAAATTCTCTCAAATTATTACATTAAACCCCCCAAAGTAACATTACCATATTCTTTACAAGCATTTTCTTTTGATGCTCTAAATAGTAACTTTTCCATTAAATAAGACAATGCAAGTTCACTGAAACATCAGCCTCCCCAGCTCTATTTGCATGATAAAACAAGAACATAGCACCAGAAGGGACAATCAACACTGATAAACTGCTGCTGACATTTTACAGGAAGGCAGATTATGTGAAACAGGGGACCTCCACTTCACCTGTCAGGCTTTCATCTTTCATCAAAAGATCCTCCACCAGGGCACATAAATCCTGGGTAGCCTAAAGGCAGCTGGTCCCCAGCACCAATTCAACTGCCAAGCGTCAATGTCCTGTGGCATTTGTGCCACAGCTCTGCATCAGCCACAGGCAGGATAGAGCAAGGATGGAAACAGCATGGCAAGCTTGTTCTTCAAAACACCTTAGAATGAGGAGAGGGATATGACCCAAAAGGAAGGACACATCAGGACTCAAGAAAACAGTTAGGCTGCCACATCCCAGTGAGAAAATCACAGCTCATATGGAAGATCCAACAACATTCAGGGGAGAAATGTAGCACATTATAAACCACTAAAGTTTCCCGGGATTATTCACTACAGTCAAAGCTCCCAGAGGTACAACTGCCAGGGGCGACCAAGAAGCAGGTTGGTGGCAAAAGAGAGCTGGAACAGCACAAAGGAGCATCAGGAAAAAGGACCATGAGAAGGAGGCAACAGGTAGACCTACCACAAGAAAAAAGCAAAATTGATTTCAGTACTTGAGCCACAGACACCTGAACCAGACAGCCCACAGCAAACTCCAAAAGCAACTGCAATGAATCACACAGCACTGTGTCACACCTCAGATGCTGGGATAGCATTAGCAGTCATTTGTGGCACATTTCCATTCCACCTGACATGTGTCTGCAGCCCAGCTCCTGCCCAGACACTCAGTGCCTGCTTCTTCTGACAGACAGAAGGAATAGCACTGCTATAACTCAAAGGTTGGTACCAAAGACTACCAGGAGTTCCTGGGCTAACACAACAGGGCTTGCAGAGGTGAACACCACAGAAACGAGCTGACTACATGTCTCTGGTGGAAATCAGCTTTCTGCCTGTTATGAAAGGCCACCAAATTTCATTGGGTTCCCAAAGCCAAAATTCAGCTCCACTCAATGGGAAGAAGTAAATGAGCAGTACTGCACAGAAAGTAGAGTTTGGTATCCAGGTATTGCATCAAGATTATCCACTGCATAGTAAGACATAAGCTCTGAGCAAATCCTTTCCTACCCACAGGGGATCCTTATAATGTGTATTTCCTGCTAGCCAGCATGTCATGTGCCTAGTTCAGCCCAGTGACACTACCAAGCTCTTGTCTTGACCCAACCACTCATTTGAAGAATTCACTGTGTCCTAATACATTCTAATAAAACCATGCTTGGTTCCATACTTACGAACCATGTGCTCTGAATTTCAGACTCCCTTCTGCCCCTTGTTAGTGGTGAGAGCCCTGCCAGCAAGGTCTTGCCCTCGAGTTTGTCATCAGTACAGCACAGGTAAGAGAAGCCCAAAACACTTCCTCATCAGCCCAGAACCAGACACCACGAGCTGCCAAAATTAATACTAACACAAAGTAAGATTTAATCTTTAGCTTTGGGCAAGTCACACTATCAAAATCGGTTTTACCCACCTACAAAAGCAGGCATATTTCTTGCCAAAGTTTAAGGAATGCTGCAAAAATTACTTAGCATTTGAAAAGAGCTTTGAAGATCAAAAACACAAAGTAAGGGGCAATTACAAGCAAGTAAAGAAAATGTGTAAGTTTCTGCATGGCTCCACCTTGCCCTGGAGCAGAACACACCAAGGATCACAGCAATAACAAAAGCCATGTCTGAAACAACAGTGCTATTCTGTTTAAATACAACACAGGAATCTCCCCATCAGGGTTTGGGTTTGATTTTGTTTGTTTGTTTTGGGTTTTGTTGAAGTTTTCGTTGTTTTTAAGGGACAGTATTTTTAGCTTATTGTACAGGGGCAAAAAAAAAAAGTCTAAACAAGCCTTTTACATGAACAAGGAATTAAAAGGACAGTTCTGTATGCAGTAATATTTCTTCTGCTAAAAGGAGCTTAACATCAGGAAGGAACCCAGCATACTTGGGCCCTCTCATGTGCAGCTTCCTAACTAGCAGCTACAAAAGCAACATGGAGAAGTCGCAACCACCCTCAGGAGCTGGAATGAAGGTGGAAACCTTGCTACCTCTGCTCTGAGCACTGCCTGCTTTTACAGAAGTCATGCTAAAGGCTGCACAAGCTGAAGTCAAAAAGTCTCACCTCTCCAAGACACAGATTTGACTCTGCTTGCCATGAGCAGATTTCCAGCCTGGTTTCCTAAGGAAGCACTGCCTGCCCACATACACTGTCTAGCATAGGAATGCCTCTATTCCAAACTCACTGGCTGGTTTGGGTGCTGCAAAAAAATCCCCCAAATCCCCTGAAACAGATGGTCGAGTAGATTAGGGAAACCCTCCCAGCATCCCCCCTGAAGGAAAGGCTGCAATATGAATACCTCCTAACAACTGATACCAGCACTGAGTGGAACTCAAGTCACATTTGAAGAAGCCACTGCCCTGCTCTTAGTTTTGAACCAATAGCACAATCAATGATTGGTCTTAACTCTTCACTGGATGGATCCCTCTCATTTTACTACAGAGTAAGTAGAAGAGAATGTAGAGACAAAGATTTACAAATCCCAAGAAACTGCCATTGCTTCACACCTCCAGAACCTTTCTTAGAACACTGCAAATCCAACCCATGCTTCCCTTAGTCTGAATTGTATTCCTACTCCCACTTCTGCATGACAGGAGAGAAGAATGCAAGGCACAGTTTTAGAGCTCTCTAAATTAAAGGCTCATGAATACTGAAAGGCAAAAATGAAAGATAAAAAAGAGAACACCACAGAGAATAAACTGAATAGACACCAGGTGAGAATCAGACTCCAAGATCAGCACAGGGGAGCAGAAGATCAACAGAGGAAGAGGATAGAAGGAGAATTAAACAGAGGAGTTAAAAATGCATTGAGTACATATGTGGTGTGGAAGCAAACACCAACTGATGAAGTTATGAACATAGAGAAGGAAAGGAGAAGTGGCAACATGGATGAAAAGATAAAATTAAAAGCATGACATGCAGCCCCTTTATTCTTGAGTCCTACATCCTGCCTTCCAGTAGTCAGCTCCAAGAATGTGTAAGTCAGGAATCAGACCTCTGAAAAGAGTCTAACTCTCCCATCTCAGTGAGCACATACTGGGCTGTGGGAGACAGGGGTGAGAGTTAAACTTTCCCTTCTCCTGAAGGAGGTTGAACAGCTCCAGCTGTGTCAGCCCCTCCTCACACACCAGGTGCTGGAGCCCCTGATCATCTGGGTGGGCTCTGCTGGAGTTTCCCCAGCTGTCCAAACTCCTCCTGTGCTTGGGGCACACAGTGCTCTCAGGGCTGCCTTGTGAAGGCCAAGTACAGTGCAATCAATAATCCTCTCCATCAACTGCCTGCTCCCACACTAATGAAGCCTGACACTTTCAACCACAAAACCTAACAGAACTTTTTGAGTTTGTGTGCATTGTGGGGGCCGAGTTTGACTTTTGAACAACGACTAAGAGACTCAATTTCTGGTTACCACGACTCAGGGCACCTGAGGATAAAACTCGACACCGCTCTCACAGCATCAGGGCAAGAATTGACACCACCACACTCATTAACGCTGTAAGTTGTTCTAAATGTTCTGTCAATACAAACAAGCAGAAACCTCATTCAGAGAGGCTTCTGTGCCTGGCGGGAGAGAGCATATGCAGGGAGCTGCACCAGCTCTGCCAGGAGACCCTGGCCTCCCTCCTCGGAACTACCAGCTGCCTTCGTTTCCCACAGAACTAAGGAGAGCCAAGTGCTGTAGGCTATATAAAAGTTTTCTGACTATAAATGCCTACACACAACACTCCTTACAAACAGAGCTCTTTGATATTCTCTTTCCTACAAGAAAAGCATTTCCCTCCAAGTCCCTGGCAGGTTTTTAAATGCTAAGCAAATGACGACGAAGAAAAAAACCCCAAACACCCCATCACAGTTTCCATTAGCCAATCACGCCTACGCAACAAATAACCAAAGACATAGAATAAAATGTGCAGGTAGATTTTCTAACTGTACACTTTAAAACCTAGGGTGACCAGAAACAAATGTGAACCACAAACAGGGGTTGGCTTTCCATACCCCCTCCCATAGATGGCTTTTTAAAGATAAATACTTGTTTTATAGAATGCAGAGAATATTATGTTTATATATTCTTGATTGTTTTTAAATTACACTGAAAGGGAGAAAATCTGCTGGATGAGAAAGTCCGAAATAAGTATCTTCGACAGCAAAATACCTGCAATGCAACAGCATGTATCTGAAAGGTTTCTCTGGCGATACAGCAGTCTGCCTTACCAACCTGCTTACTGCGCATCTCCTGTGCTAAAACAACTTCCAGTTTAATTCTCTCGCTTTACTGAGAGCAAGACTTCAGAATCAGAGACGCTACTGCTCGCCCGTGGCATCACTGCCACCTCTTCGGCTGCTCGCGACGGGACACCCCGCTCTGTGCCCCGCTCCCGCCGCAGCGCCGCCGGGACTCGCAGCGTGCCGCTCCCGGGGGGATGCGGGGCAGCATCCCCGGTCCTCACTCACCCACGCCGGCAGGTGC
>JAOXXN010000102.1:29931252-29944437 GCA_026770055.1 Myrmophylax atrothorax
TGGCCAGCCCTGCTGCCCCCGGCCAGCCCCGCTCCTCCGGCCCCACTCCCCAGCCAGACCCCCACTCCCCCGCGCACTCGGCCCACCAAGCGGCATTACAGCTGTACCGTGGCTTCTCGGTGCTGGTGTAGAAGGACATGGGACAAGGCACAACCTGTTGGTTCTCGAGACTTGCTGCTTTCCTCCTTCTTTCTGCACTTCGCATCCTCTTTGGATTTTCATGGGAATGTTGTGGAGCTTCAGATTTTGAAATACTGATTCTCATTGAATCAGAGAATCACCAGGGTTGGAAGAGACTTCTAAGATCATCAAGTCCAACTGTCAACCTGGCACAATCACTGTCACCCCTAAACCACTAAACCACATCACCAGCACCAGACCCAGATGGCTCTTGAACAACTCCAGAGATGGAGAATCCACCACCTTCCTGGGCAACCTATTCCAATGCCTGACCACCCTAACAGTGAAAAAAAATTTCTAATATTTAATCTGAATCTCTCCTGCCTCAGCTTGAGGACATTTCCTCTTGTCCTTTCACTGTGAGTACGGTGGAAGAGACCAGCTTCCATCTCACCACAATCTCCTTTCATGCAGTTTTAGGGACCAATGAGGTCCCCCCTGAGCCTTCTCAAGACTAAACAAATCCTCAGTCATTCCTCATATTACATGTTTTCTAAGGGACCGTAAGACACTTTTGGAGATGCTTTTCTCCTCAGCAATATTAATTCTATACATTTCTGTTTGTGCCTTAACAGACAGGCTGTAATTGTACAGTTCTACACCAGGTTTTCCACTGCAGTTTTCCCCAGATCACGCAAATGCCACTCATTGTTCAGTGGATAAGCCTGGAACATCAGTGAATGATTCCAGCTTTTATTGTGGCCCCTTTTTGATAATGGCTGCATAAGACAACAAATGATGAGCCAGATAAAAACCTCCAAGAAAAGGAAGTTGACCGTGACTGGGAGAACTAGTTTTGGCCTCTGCTTTGCCATGGACTTAGTATTTAATTATGGGTCAGTCAATAAATCAAACAACACCACAAGTGATCCTCATTTCTATGTTAATCATTGTGCATGACTGATCTGGGATAGAAATCAGTTCAGGCATCTGAAAACTCAGATGCCTCACATTAGACAAACTCATGCATGAGACATGTATTAAGAAGCACTTCTGGAAACAACCCTCCTAATCTTTCCCTACTGTCAAATGAGGATGAATATGCTCCTCTTCCTGGGAGTGTTGCAAAGATTATCATTATAAAACACTCTTAAGGAAGTCTTTACACAGTGGACAGTAAACCTTTAGAACTCGGAGGAGGCTGCAAGGCAGATGGTATCAGCAGGTCCAAAACGGAATTAGGTAAATTCTCAAAGAAAAGACCCATAAATGTGCTCCTTAGCATCATGGACACTACATCTGTGGAGGCTGGGGGAGGCTGAGGAGAAAGGACTGCAGAAAATGCCTTGGCTCTTAATTCTCTCTAAACAGCAACTCCTATTACCACTGGGAGCAAGTGGACCAGAGAGCTGATCCCAGAGGGCATTTCTGTTTGTAAAGCTGAGAAGGGAAGTCCAGAAACTGATGGATCTGGAGAAGTACCTGCCCTCCTGATACTATACATTAAAAAACACACAGTGGTTAGTTTGCACAATTACATGTATAAGGAGATAAATTTACATGCAAAAAAACCCCCTGTTTTTGTTCTGTGACCAAAGGCTGAAGCTGACTTGTTATTTATTTTCTCCACTGTCATTTAAAGCTTTGTAAACCATTTTCAGTATGTTGTTTCAGCCATGGGGTGAAATTTCACATGGATAAACTCAGCCCTCAAGTTTGTCCTTTCAGAAAAACAGAAGCTTCTGGGGAAAAAGGAGGCTCTTTTTTTTTTTTTTTTGTGATTTGAAGACTTAGAAAGAGAGCCATGCAGTTTAGAAGCATCAACAAATGGCAACTTATTGAGCAGGAAAACCACTGGGGTTGCAGTGAAATACATACTGACTTATTTAATAAATAAACTATTTGAGCAGTTCTCAAGTACTCATGAGAACAAGATAAATCAATAGCCTTTGAGACCACTGCTAACTCTGTTTATGATGGACTGTTACATTTTAAAGAATAACTGTTTCCTCCAATTTTCTGAAATGTCAGAGGAAATACTGAATCACAAATCAAGAGGACGACTTAAGACTTATCAATTTCCTACTGGGGAAAATATGACCTTGACTGTAGCAGGCTGCTTCCAAGCACCAGATATCAGAGACACTTGAAGACAACCTTATTTTCAATTACAGGGAAATTCCACAACCTGTTTCTCCCAGTATACACAGGACAATCACTAAGGTAATGACCCAAGACTATTGTTCTGGACTGTGATAATCTTCACCCTTATTTAACTTGACTAGACATTACCACTGTGCTTATTAACACTATGACAAAAGCATATGTTTTAGCTGATTATGACATAGAGATTTTACAGAAAGTGCAGAGTTTTAAAATATATTAGTACTAAATTTGCTGTCTCTCAAGCTGGCCACGGTAACTAAGGCAACGCATTTTAAAGGTGGGGAGTTACGAAAAACTGCCAACGCTTTTCTTTTAACTATAGAGAACATACAAAGGAATTAATCTGAAAGATCAATTGAAGTGCATACCAACAAGCTATCAAAGCGTTTACTGAGGATGACTTTCTAAATTGACTTTCCTGTGGCTTCAGGGTTTGTGAAGTTCCCTTTTAACTGTTAGCAAATGTTAGAGGTGCACCACATTTTTCCTCTGTGCATCCACAGCAAAATATAAAACAGTTACATAAGGATAAAACCTCACTCCACACATTTACAGAATGACTTCTGTATGAAGACCTGATTAAAGCTGTTGCCCCTATTGGCTCTCCTAGTCACTTAACAAAGCATTACTGTTTAGTTTCCTCTGGGTTCCTACTGTCCACCCACCATCCTGTCAAGCAAAGCCAAATCCAGACTCTGCCTATCATAGGGCAAATCCTTGCATCTACTCCTGGTGCCTGTGCTTAGAGTTTGGAGTGCATTTCTCCAGGGAGAGCTGTGGCTCTTTCATTCTGGCTGATTCTGTCTGAAAATGAAATATGAGCTGGGCAGCTCAAATGAGCCCAAGTTACACTGTTCAACCAAGAATATTATTGTGGCTGGAGATTTGTAATTTGGTCATGAAAATAATTATACATGTATGTCCTGTTTTGGAAATACCCCATTGGCATAAAAATTACCCATCTGGGACTAACTAGTATTATCTATAAACCTGGTTTAGACTGGTAAAGCCAATGGATTTCTTCTCATGTGAAAAATAATCACATGCAGAAGACTCCAAAACCAGGGCTTTAGTTGGGAATATAAGCAAAGCCAGGCTGGGAGTACATGACCCTTGCTTTTAAGGGCTCTGCTCCACTGAGCTTACTCCCCCATGCTGTGCCTCTTGTCTGCCTGGCTCATGGCTCCTCACTGCTTTTGTGCAACAGGCGGCAGAGAGGCCCCGAAGAGCTGGCAATATAACAAAACCAGTAACAGCAATTTATTTCACACATGTACTTGTTCTACAGCAGGGTTGTTGATGTAAGGGCAGGGCAGTAGGATGCGGAGTATCCACCACAGGAGGTAAAAAGTTGGTGTGGCCCAGTGTCCCTTGCTCAGCTTTGTCTTCCCTGACAGCAGCTCCTGCTCTGCTCTGGCACTGCAAGTCGGGGTGGACAGCTGGGTTAGCAGAGCACTGACAAGAGCTGTGTCTTGTATATGCACAAATTATGCAACTGCAGAGGCGAGGCACAATAATCTGCAGTGAGGAGTGTGTTTTCCGGTGCTTCTAGAGATGGCCTGCGAGTTGGAGCTGTCACTGCCGTGGTTCTGGGTATGACTCAGATCCTCAGGCAAGACACACCAGCACACCTTGGTGTCATTCTGGAGCCTGTGCTGGCTGTGGGCTGCTGGTGCCACCTGCTGAACATTATAACATTTATAATTTGGATTGAGAAAAACTAAATTTCCACCAGAAAAGTCAAATCAAATATTGATGAAATTAGGCTGTCTTTCATATACAATAGAATCAGCAAAAGGCTGCAATGAGCATGAGAAACTTCAGTTTATTTTTTAAAGTCTTTGCCAAGTACAACTTCTGTTATTGTACTATACATTTTAAACTCAGAAGCAAAGCCTGTTAGATGTGTTTGTTTTAAATTTTGCCACTGTTATAACATAAATTTATTCCATTTTCCTATTAGAACAATTGTATCTGCAACAAGATTTGTGACCACAAGATAGAATATCTTTGGTCTAAAAATAGCACAACAGATTTCTTGGAGGACAAAATATTTTGTAGATTTTGTTACATCAGTTAGTGAAAGGCAAGAAAATCCTGGAAAAAAATTGTCTCCCCATCCTTTTAAATCGTTTTTGATTCTGCTGAGTGAAAGAGCCTGTTGGTACAGGCTACTGACACGTATCAGACTGTGAAAATTGCCTTTCAAGTGCATGATGAATTTCCAGAACAAGCTTATTAATAATTTATAGCTTAGTCTCTAATCTGTACAGCTTACTTCTTGGTGTATTTTAAGTGCTTAAAAGACTTGACTGAGCTCATAGAAACATCTTATTGTATTTGAGAGCTCAGCCTTCATGAGCCATATTAAAAGTGTCAAGCAGTGTAGAAAGGTAATTCATGAACTACAGAACTATTGTCCCAGCTGGCACATCCTCCTCAATGGTGAAACCAGGAAGAAGAAACTCTCTTGTTTATGTTTCTTGGAGGTCTATATCTTGTTTACCTGGAACTTTCTGTTTGAAATGTCACAAAATAAAGGGGTTTCTTGATAAACTGGACCTTGTCACTCTCTACAACTGACAGAAAGGAGATTGCAGTGAGGTGTGTGTTTGTAACAAGTGACAGGATGAGAGGAAATGGCCGTAAATTGCACCAGGGGAGCTGTAAATTGAGTATTAGGAAAAGTTCTTAACTGAAGGGGTTCTAAAGCACTGGAACAGGTTTCCCAGGGAAGTGGGTGAGTCACTATGACTGGTGATGTGGTTTAAAAGATATGTAGATGTGGCACTTGGGGATATGGCTAGCGGTGGACTCAGCAGCATTAGGTTGCTGATGGGACTTGACGATCCTAGAGGTCTTTTCCAATGTAAATGTATCTTTGATTCTATGCCTTATCTAATAACACCATTCCTATGCCACTTGTGCTTTTTACACCCAGACTTTGTAGACACATAGATACATCATCTGCTACTTTCTCTCCCCAGAATGAAAGGAGAGGTAAAACCTGACACTTTCTGCTCCTTTCTGTCCCCTACAGGGTTCAGCCATAACAACATCTTTAATAAAGTCCATTTAAAGTGCAGATTTGCCAGAGGACTCTCCATATCTGTATTCTGTGCTTGCCATGGCATGGGGCACAGATCAGATTCAGACCTACAGAGTAACAGCAGGAGCAATGGAGGTGAAGCTGTGAGGAATGCTGTTTGCAGTTTTGCCTGCTCAACATCACTTCACCATAATGGATCCTGACATAGGAACACCTGCCTGCCATCTCCCACTTGGAGTGTGGGCTGCCAAAGACAGCACAGTTTGCAGTGGCACAGCCAAGCTGGCACAGGGCTGGGAATTCAGTCAGACAGAAGCCACTTTTCTCAGGCCAAGTTATTGCCAAGGAGCAATGACAGCATCTTGTCTCTCTGTGAGGCTGCACCTCCCAGCTCCTGCTGAGTTTCTGCTTAGTGTGCTTAGCCTTTTCTTTGAGAAAGGGAAATATACACAGCCTGACTGAGGAGCTCCCTCTGAAGAGCTCCTGCCACCTGTTTCTAGGGTGTGTTTTCAGCAAAGAGCTGATGCTCTAAAATGAAGACCTGAATTTGGGGAAGGGCTGCCTTCAAAGCTCCGGAAAGGTCAGTGGAAAACCTATTCACAGCAGAATCAGAGCTGAATTCAATAGTGTCCTCTCTAAGCAGGTAGAATTGCTCTGTGCCAGTTTTGCTCTTAAAGACATGCACTGGGTAAATTTTCAGATTATTTTTCTTAGCTTAATATGAGCCTCTGCAGCAAACAAACTAGTTCAAGACTCAAAGAAATTGCACAGTACTATGGAAGTAGGTTACTGTACCAAAACTGGCTTGCTTTACCCAATGTTTCTCTCTTTGTAGCAATGTGCACCCTGAACTAAACAAAGTTAGGCACAAAATTGTGAATTGCTTTGACTGGGGGAAGATGTGATGATATGACATGGGTTTTATAAAAACCAAAGGGACTGAGAAAATCTTGAGGAAAGAAGACAGCTTAGGAGTAAGCTAAAATGCCACTCACAAACACAAAATCCCCATCAATGGGAATATGAGATTACAGTAAACTGAGCAGATTCAAAGCCCACCTCAGCCCTTCACCACACCCCTGTGATACAGAAAACTGGGCCCTATGGGCTACATCTGAGCTTTTACTACTGTCCATCCAAAGGGGATGACAGGTGACATCTCAGCCTCACCATTAAACCCTGACACAAGTAAGCTGACAGTCCGACTTCAGGTAATTGTACCAAACTGCATGGTGTAGCCACAAAACCCTCCTTAGCATTGGGAACAAGGCAAAGAGTATACTGGACCTCTCTTTATAAATATTTTTTTCCCTCTGCACCTGCTTCAGCTCATTGCTAGCAAGTAGCAGCCCACCTAGAGCACAGACAAGCAGCAAAAGATTCATTCCAAGATTATTTAAAAAATCTTGGAAAGTTTGAAAAACCTTCCAAAGATTCCCTCTTTCTAGTAAAAATCCTAATCCACATCCCAGATGCTGTCTCTCCAGCAGTGAGCATGCTGAAGTACTTACAAGACCTCCGGGATCTGGTACAGCTCTTCCTACAATCTGTTAGCGGCCTCTGCTGGCCGGGACCGAGATCCTGGAATCTGTTTAAGTGTCAGCAGTCCTGAATACAGCTAAGATTTACATAGATGTTTTATTGGTCACAAGAGCAGAGACACCATCACCAGCCCTGTATTAATCTGGGATCATCCCACCTGGTGCTGAGCGCTTTGCTCAGGTCAGCCACTGACAGCAAGTGCCTTGCAAAGTAGCCCAAATTTTCCAAGTCTTTCCTACTTCACTTTTGTGAAGGTGCAGATATCCTGGGTGGTATGGGAGACTCTCTGAGCAGTGTCCTAGACAAAACTCTTCCCAAAGATTTTATCTGTCACCCAAATCTTCGGAAACTGATAAAACTGCCTGAGTGGTACGTAAGGTTTTAAGTGGCAAATTAAGACTGGTAGTCAAGGGTAGATATTCTCCACTATGGGTAAAAGGAGAAGTGCATAGGAAGTTAAGCAAGTGTTTAGTACTGAAGAATACCAGAATAGGTGTCTAGAAACCTATCAGGGGCTGTTTCAAACTATTTTGGCTCCATTACATTTAGCGGAGCCAAATTACTACAGAGCAGCTAATTGCCTGACCTGCAGTTCAACATACATAACACTAATGCTAATAAAGTCCATTTCAAAGAGCAAAAATTGGAGTAGAGAAGTTAAGCAACTGGCTTGGTAATACAGTGAGGAGTCCCAGCTGGTCTCTGGTTTTCAAACCAATGTTTTCAGTGTATTTATGGTCTTGTTCTTGCTCAGAAAGCAGGAGAGAGAGCATTATTGAACCAGGGAAGCCAGGGCTACATCTGGGCTTGTGCTAACTGGAGTTCGCTTACTGTTCTTGTGATTAGATGTCTAAGATTTAAAAACCCCAAAACATACAACCTTCAAACTAAAACCTTTTTTTTTTTTTTTGCTTTAGGGAAAAGGTAGCAGTTGATATAATCTTGCTATTTTATAATTTTAATTTCAGATGTCAAATACTGTTCATTCTCACAGTAAATTCAATAATTGCATATTAAATGCTAACAAACAGATGTTTAGGAAGCAGTATTTCTGTGCAAGCACTTGGAACCTGGACATCAAATTCTTATGCTTTCACTGTGTACTTGCACTAGAAAAACCATTTGTCTAAAAAATTCCTCTAGTTTCTGCCATTCTGTTTGTAAAACTTCAGGCTCACTACTTTAATTTATAACCATCCATTACAGGTAAAATTTAACACACAGGAAATTTAAGGAACAGAACAATTTTTTTTTCTGAGGAAATATTTGTTAATGGAAGATGAAATTCATCCCCTGCAGAGAAAAAGTACAAGTGTCTGTAGTTTCTCACAAGCAGGGAACAAAGTTGGAACAGGAAAGACTTTATTGGTAAAGAGAAAGAATGAAAAATCAATTCTATAGGTCTGGCATTGTGCATAAGAATACGACATATCACAGACCAGAAAACACAAAGCTGATTGAGAGAGATTCAGTTCCTGTATCTTTAACAAGTTCACTCCTGACAGCAGCAGCAAGGTCTCCATGGAGGTCCTGTTCCACTATAGCTGCTTGTTTTGGACATGAAATATTTCTGGAAAAAAATCTTGATGGGTGCAAATCAAAATTACTGAACTCAAACTTTGGATGTAATTGCTGCCTTTGATTTGAAACTGAGTCATCTGTTCAGCTTCACATGGTGCTGTAGGAATTGCACAAAAGAAGACACTGACTGGGAGTGTACATGGCTGGGAGTGATCTACTTTTCCAAGAACAGCGTTTTATGGTAAAGGTGTGAACAGAAATGCTCTCAAAGAAATGGAAAATATCATTATGGTTACTCATCCCTTCAGGTGAGAGCTTGCCAGAAAGATTGCAGAAAGCATGTCTGCTGTTTTCTGGACATCAGAAAAATAGGGCTGCTTTCCTGGTGTTCTCCCTTAGTTTAGTGTAAACTCAGATTTTCAGCCTCTGTTTTACTCTCCTAGAAGGTATAAATTCTCTGCAGCTAGAAGAATATAAAGTTATCCTATCATTATAAACAGCCATTATTATCTTCATTTCTCTATGGGACTTTGGTGGTCTTTCATGGAAGGATTTATCTTTGTTAGGTTATCAGAGCTCCAGGTTCTTCCCCTTACCTTCCAATCAGTTTCCGCTCTCTTATGGGCTTCTGACTCCAATAGTCACCCATGGAAAAGCCTGTTGATACAGAAAAGAGAAAGGTTAATTATTTTGTTAAAAAGTAGTAGTTAAGACCCCCTCCCCTTCTGGTCAAGGGAATTCATATAACATTTTGGTTTCATATCTTATAATTTTTTTAAAAATTAAAACTTTTCCCACCCCTTACTTCTTTGTTATAGTTGTAATTTAAAGGTTTAAGGCAGATTTTGCTTTTATCCTTTTCCTTATGGATATCACTAAGGACTTCTGTTTTCCCACAAGCAAACCAATCACTAGAACATTAGCTGAAGTTTGGCCCTACCATTGAATTTATGTGTAAATAACTAAGATCATGCTACCTTGCAGCCCATCAGCAGTCAAAACTGTATCTGCTGGGAACCATAGACAAAGAGGTGCAAAAGCATAGTGTTTTAAAAATAAGGGAAAAAAAAAAAAGAAATGAGGGGGGGGGAGAGAGTGAAGAGCCAGAAGAACTCCAAGGCAGCAGTGTTCCTGCCATTGTTCCCCATATGAAAAAAAATTTGTGAATCTTTGTGGAAAACATGAGAGAAGGTTCTTTATGCAATGGTAACAGAAGTGTGGAGCTCCTTGCCAAAGGAAAATGGAAAGGCAAAAAAATCACATGGATTCAGGGAGAGAATAGGCAAGTACCAAAAGCAGAGGTTTGTTGAGGTTTAGCACATCAGGCTCAAGAATCCCTGAAATGAGAACACTCAGAAGCTGGGAGAGTTTGGGGGAGTATTTTAAGTGCTTGTCTTTACCTCTCCTAAGCTGTTACTTATGGATACCAGGATAACTCTTGGTCTAAACCTTATGGCCATTCCCATGTCCCACAGCAATCAGGTGGGGTGAAAAGTCCCCTGCCTCCCTACAGGACAGGATCACAGCCTGTGCTTTCTGTTACATCTTGCTGTAGGACTGGGAGGTGGGGAGTAAGGTAAGGGTCAAGTCCACCCAACCCAACCATTAACTTTTTTTGAGGTGAGTTCTTTTGCAGAAGGCTAAAATAATCCATTTGTTTCAAATAAATGCCATCTGGGGATACTTCAACAATAGCTGGGTCAGAATCCCAGTGCAGCCTGCAGGCTAACAGTAGTAATAAAAGCTTGTCTTGCCCCATTTACCACCAGAATCTGGTGAGAGGGGGATGTGCCATTCACAACAGAATGAGGCTAAAAAAGACTTAGACTCCGTTTACTGAGAAAATGTTTCTCCTCTGAGCACCATGGCAAATAAAGTCATTATTGATTTCAAACTGAAAGTACAATAGAAGCCCTGATCCTTCTCTTTGTCCAAAATCTTTTGCTTTTTTTTTTCTTCCTTGAAATGAGCTCATAGCTGAAAAACCTTTTCTTCCCGGTTCCTGCATTTGTTACTATTGTGTTTGTCACCACAAAACCATTTGTTCAGAAGAGCAGAACAAAGGCCCACTAGACTTATCTCCTGTTTAGCTTTTCCAGTAGTACTGCATGATTTTGGTTGTTTGGTTTTTTTCATAATGCTTTTTCTTGTAAAAAATTTAAGTCAAACCAAAGTGCAGAAAATACATCCACTGGAGGGTAGGCCTGAATGTGGCAGAATGTAAGAAAAGGCCTAGAAGGAAAACTAAAAAAGCCATATTCTACTGAATTAAAGCTGTCATGAATCAATTGGGATTCAACAGTTAAAAACTAAGATATGGTGGGGTTTTTTAATAGTTTCTTGACTACAGATGTATAGTCTATAAAATTAAGGCCCCAGTAAGGGTTCATGTCTAATTAAAAGGGTCCTAGATGAAGCCTCTGACCTTGATTACACTAAAATACACCTATCATGACAATTGTTAGTCAGAGTCAGCAAATCCCATCTGTGGGACCAATCCCAACAGTGCTGATCAGACACACCAAATGCAATCAGTGGAGCTGATTTCCAGGGCTGAACTTGGCCCACAGGTTTCCTGTGTCCCCACAGCAGCATTACCTTCCAGCATGGCCACGCAGGACTTGTGATCTGGGCTGGCTGGGGTGAGAGGTGCCACACAGCAGGTCCATTCCACGCCTGTGCCTGCAGTCCAGAGGCACATTGGATGTGCATGAGCAGCAGCAGTGTCTGGCTTCACCTCAGATTCACAGCCAGACCAGACCCTGGCCATGCTCAGAAAGAACTGTTCTGGGTGGGCACCTGATGTCCCACTCCCTAGACTTGCCATCTGTGTACTCCTTACTGCCAGGTCTCCTACTACCATGGAGATGGCTCTGCCTCAGAGTTAATTATATATGACTAAACTAAGCACTTCACACGGTACTTGTTTCTAGCAAGGACTGAGTTTGGCTCAGCAGTTTGAGAGGCTAAACCTTTGACAATCCAGACACCATTTTTGACTTTGAGTGCTGTCGAAATCATAACAAAAGGCAAGAGTTTGTTTCATGTGGCAGCTGAGGATCCTGTAGTAATGCTGTCTGACTTTTTCAGCCTCACCTTTCTTTCAGACAAACTGAAGCCAAGGGACCACTAACTTCAATATTACACTGAGTGATTGAATTAAAACATTTTAGGGTCTTATCTATGAAACTCCACGATTGTCCTCCTGTTGGCAGCATAAGAATTCACCTCAGGTGTATTATCTGTAATTAGGCCTTCCAAGAGTGCTCCGTGCCAAGGCGGTGTAACTTCATTGCTATCCATGGAAAGCTTTGTGTTGTTAGATTTCTGTCAGCATTTATGGATACTGTTTCTGTTACACATTGCAAGTGCAGCAAATACTCTAAGGGAATAAGATAAGAGGTAGGCAAATGTAGAAATTACAAAAGTAAACAAGAGTCTGCACATATGGAAGACTTTCCACTGCTAAGTTGTGTATAAATGACTTTAAACTGATTGGAGCTCTGCCTGCAGGTTAAACAAGTAACAGCTCATGTAAATCGTTATTTTTATCTTTTATTTGTGTCACTGTGTCTGGATTTCTTTACTTTCATAGGACTGAAATCAGATTGTAAACATCACTTCCTCACATTTGCATACTGTAACAGAGACAGACTAGTATATGTTCTGTTGTCTTACAGATAAGAGACTGTCACAACTCCTTGGATAGTCAATGTGTTCAGTCTCATCCAGGAACTTTTGCTAAAGCCAAAAAAGCTAGAGATCAAACACGGGGACCTCTTTCCATCACAGATGTCCCCTTTTGTTGTTTGGGGTTTTTTTTTTTTTTTGTGAACAGTTTATCAGACCTGGATTATTCTGGTTTGATGAAGAAACCCTTTGGGAAAATATTTTTCAACCAGGACGCTGTCAAGGACTTTATCCTCAGTTTATCCTTTTGGAAAGCACTTCATTCCACTATCTATCACCCCTACCTTGAATATTTATTTTAATCTAATACTTAAACAGTACCTTAGTAGTGACATTCAATTACACATCAACCTCCAGCTCCTGGAACAGACACTGTCTTAGAAAATAACTATAATTACAGCAATAACTCTTTACTTCTTTCCTGAAAGTAAAAGAATCATTTTACTTCTCATGTGTAAGACGTCAACAGCACAGAGTAAAAAATTTTGACATCATTCAGGGTACTTAGAAAGTTATGTCATCCTGTTTAATTGAAAAGGAGATTTTCACTGTGATGTGGAATGTTTTAGGGTTGGAAGACAGGAGAGTTGTGCTTTTCCATTGTCTCCTCCCTGATATTTTTCCACAGCATTTTTGTAATTTTTAGAGTGATTAGTATAAATTAGTAATGTGCTCTGTCCCTTTGGGAGTCTAACACACTCCAGATCAGTAAGTGCAAACAACTTGTGGGGTCTGAGAGACTGAACAGAGGACTGTCCACAATCAGCAAACTGCTGCAATGTTTAAGATTAAAGACTTTGTTTGCATTCTGGCACAGCTCTTAGACTCAAATCTACAAAGATATTTGGATGCTTCACTGCCAGGGGCATCAGAGGGAGATAGGTACTTGAATTCTTTGCCATCTGCTCCCTCAGTGATTCGCAGCAGCAAATGATGCCATTATAAACACACAAGATTTAACAGAGAACATTTAACAGCATTTAACAGCAGAACAAAGTAAAGGCTTTCCAAGGAAAGCAAGCTATTGCCAGGCCTCCCCTGAGTAATCTGAGCCTAGCAGGATGAAGTGGTCTTTTGGGCACCAAGTTCCAATCTAT
>JAOXXN010000102.1:29944537-29968634 GCA_026770055.1 Myrmophylax atrothorax
TTCCAATCTATGTCTGTAAATACAGGATTGTATCAATAGCAAATGTTTAATGTAGTGAGAAACATCCAAGCCTGAAAGGGTTAATGCTAATGGCATTGGTGTCAGTGACATAATCCCTGTTGTTTACAACCAAGGCAGATCAGAACCCAAGTTGAAAACTCCTGAAGAAACTTCAATATGTCACTTTTGCAAAGCTAACTTTTCTTTTATCTGTCTATTGGTATAAACAGTCTTCTAAATAATACATCAAAATAATGAATCAAATAATGACCAGAAATAGCCACAATTATCAAGCTGTGACCAGGAACTTCTGACCAACACAGTGTCTGAGTCTCAAAAGGAAATTGCAGAAAAGTAGTTTTAATGTTAATACAGATCTTGCTGTTTGCAGTTTTATTGTTACAGAGGTATTCTGCTGAAGTTTTCTTGAGGGCTGCTACTCCTTTACTGAACCTTCTTTGAACCACAAAGCATCAAGGATGACAACCAGCATTCTCAAACTACACTGACAGGCAGAAAGAATCATGTATATCTAAACATATTCAGAGGCTCAGTTGTTCCCATTAAAACAGGATCTGATCCTAAACCAGTCCTCAGGTGAAGCTGGTTCATCTTTATTGATACTAGAGAACTACCAGCTTTAGGACACCAGTAGTAACAGTGACAATGTCTGGTGCTGTTGTAAGTAACTAGATTGCAGATGATCAAGCAATACATCTTTTAATTTAATATATTTGAAATTAAAGTTCTAGTTTTCATAATTTAAAAAAATTCTTAAAAGTGTACTTGGAGCATAACCTGCAGCTCAGAAACCAGAAGTAAAAGAGAAAGTTGGTTGGTTAAAAGCAGATTGGTTAAAAATAATTTAGAAATTTTGGAAGTCTGTCTTGAGCATTAAATGCCTGAATTTGTCATTACTGAGCACACTGGCTAAGACCTGGCTGGAAGTTTTGCCTTTTGGCACTCATTCCTAATGCTGAAATCATATGAACCTCTTCTTGCCACGCTTCCCAAATATGAGCTACAAACAACACATCAAAAACATGTTCTCGAGAGAGGGCTGGATCAGTTTGCAACAGCTGAAGCTTCATGCTCATACCCAGGGGTGCTGTTTCAGATTTCTGCTCTTTTTCCTGCTGGTTAATCGAGTAATCAGGATCACTCATTATGTATGTCATTTTTATTCACTGCTAGCTTCTAATTCTGAAGATTAAAAGGGAAGGCTGTGGACAGGAAGCCTTTGCCAGACCAGGACCCCAGCACTGTGTCTCTAGAAGGCAGGTTTGAAAGATAACTCATCAGCAGCATCTTCAGCGTATTCCAGGAGGAAAGATCCACTGAGGAAGGGTGCATACAAGCAGCTGGAGAGGTGCTTGTAGAAGAAATTAATCAGTGACCAAGGTGGGTATTGCTGTCATAGCAGACACAGGTGCTTTATTCTCTGTCAGCTGTTTAGTGCTCCTAAACAGCTACTACAAATTATTCTGTGTCCCAGCAGGGGATGGAAATACTCCTCACATTGTTATGGAGCAGTTATGAGCATGAAGAACTGAACTTCAGAAATTTGAGATTCTCTGGTCTGTATCCTGTATGAGGAATCAGAAGCTTTTGGCCACCAGCTGTGGTGGTGGACATAGTTCATCAACACTTTGCAGCATCCTGAGCTTTCCTGTACCAATACAAAAAATTGCTGTGATTGCTGACAGTACCTGCATAGGGACATCTGTGCCTGCTGTGTCACCAGAAGTACCAAGTAGGTTGAAATGTGATGCTGCCTGCAGGGAAAGGTGCTTCAGAGGCAGGGAAGCAAAAAGAAAATCGTTTGAAAGCAATTTTCTCTTGATACTTGATGTCCATTCTCAGAGTAACATACAGAGAACTAATCATGCAAATCCAAGCTCAAGGGAAATAAACCTTGGTTTCTTCATCTGGTGCTCTGAAACTCAGCCAACAACACACAGAGCCAATATCCCTGAGGTGACATAGCGCAGTGTTGTTTTGTAGGCAATGCATATCGGATGACTGGAGACTCCACACTGTAAAATTATTATAAACCAGTAATTAGTTGGTGATGGTGATAATTTGGTTCAGAATTCTGAAGCCAGATAAAATGAACTGATTAAAAATAAGGCTCAGTTAACTCAGTCTCTTGTGCAATTAAAAACTCACAGAAACTGACTGAAGTAGTTGGAAGCATCAGGAAAAGATGTAACCATTTAAAAACATGCTCAGATAACAAAAGGATTGGGTCCTGGACTGGAAATTTTATTTCTTTAAAGGCAGAAGGACATGTTGTTGCTCCTCACCATGGAGAGCACTCAGTCAGTAACAGTTTAACCTTTGGATGGTAAAACATGAATGTGTTGGAAGTAAATGGTGCCTGGCACAAGGGAGAAGCTCATCAAAAGATGTTTCCTGATGTACCAGAGCTTTGGAAAAATACTTCCTGCAGGTGTTCTGAAATCACCTGGAGTTTTTCAGGAGCTGCTTGATTTAATTTTCAAGTTCCCGCTGTGGTCATACAGATATAATCTGGGAGGTGCCTCACGACCAATTACTTTCTGCAGGTGTTAAATAGCAGAAGACAGCCCTGTCAGATGTGTCTGGCCTTTTTGGCCAAATCATGCAATTGCTCGATTTTTTCTTTATTTCTTTCTCTTGTGGTTGAAGTATTGTCATGATTTCGCACTGATTTTGGTTTTGATGAATTCAGCTTTCTTGGAGGACACAGAGGGACATACCCAATGAAAGAACAGCTCAGTACAGCAGTATTTATGGGATACTCCCAACAAATTCCAGCTGTCTAGAAATGATGTATTACTTGAGAGGTTCCATAAAAATGAAGAATCACAGGACACTTGTGATGAAGTCTTCAGTCTGTGGGAACAGTATAAATGGGACTGCATTCCTGGGAATAACAGGCAGTCTCTTCTGAGCAACTCAGAGACCTGGCTACTGACAATACCCCAAACCACAGGGCCCAGAGAGGAACTGGATGTGACTGTAGCACTGTATTCCTGATGGCTCTCCAGGCCCTACTCCAAAGCAGCTACCACTGACCACCCTTTGACAGCAGGCAGAGCTGGAGGAGGCCAAAAAGATTGCTCAGGCTGGAAGAGATGATTCTGTGCCACCAGACCAAACACCTGTAGACACCACTAACTGCTTAGAATTCCTCTTTGAAGGCTTCTTACATTTTAGGAATGAAAAGCAAACCAAAAACCCCAAATATCCCAAATATTTTGAGAAGATTGTCTTACCAAGCTGCAACTACTTGAAGAAGAAGACTGATGGTACCAGTGATGGTACTCAGTGCAGAGACTGACAGCAGGAGAAGCAGAAAATAGAGGAGGAAAAAACAATTTTTAAGCCAATTCTGCCTTAAAATAACTTCTGTGAAAAACTGAAGTACATCACTGACAGCTGTGGTGTTCAAAGGTCATACAAGCCCTCAGCACATCAGTTGTTTGGTGTCTCTACGAGAACCACACAGATTATGCTCTTACAGACTGCAGAGCAGCACCTAATTACATTTACAAACAAAATTTATCCACACCAGTACACAGAGAAGTCCTTATTCTCTGCCTTTATCCAGCTTTCTAAGGAAATGACACAGTTTGCATATATCTCACGCAATAACTTCAAAACCTGCTGGCTGTTTCCAGCTAAACAGAAAGAGCAGCAGAGGTCTCAGCAAGAGCTAAAATCCTCCATGGTTAAACAGCTGGAGAGAAGTGTTCATGGTATTTCCATGAGGCAAAGGATTCAGTGTGAGCACAGATGGAAGAAAACCTGTACAGAAGAAAGACTAAATAAATGCCCAGACCACAAAAACCTTCAACCAAAGCTTGGAATAACTGAACCTTGCCTTAAAAATCCAAAAGTAACAAGTATTTTTTAGTTTGGGGTTCATGAAACCATTCTTAGGAGCTGAAAATATTTCACCCATTTCTTTACATCAGACACACACTGCTGTTTTTCTTCCAGCCTTCTTATAAAACATAATCAATTTACATTTTAAAGATCTTGATGGATTTTCCTTCATCATGGAACAGTAAGTGAGATTAATAATCCAGTTACTGAGGACTTAAGGTCATGTATCATTTCCACATTAACATTTTTTTAATTTTTAAAACAGACCTTTTATTTGATTTAGAGGTTAATGCTCATTTATGTAATAAAAGGGAGAAAAGCTGAAGAGTGAGTCAGTGTTTATTAACCTTGCTAATAAGACAGGCTTTTTCAGGCAAGATTAATATATCTTAATTGGTAAAGCAGTTGCATTGTCATTTAGCCAATTAATTCTTTCCAAACAAGGGAAACAGCAGCAATTTTACTTGCAGTGAATAGAAATAAACTTGTCACATTCTGCATATCAATTTACACATTCGTGCCTTCCCACTTCCATCAGTAAGAATGCAGCCCTTTGATATCGAAAATAAGGCAACCCACAAACTAACATTTGAATGTGTGGAAATTTGGGTACATATATATATAAATTGATCTTAATTTGTAAACTGGATGTGACCCCAATCTGCACATTCAAAAGAAAGTGATTTGCAGCTTTAATAGAGGCATAAGAAAGCACATTAAAAGACATCTTAATAAACTGTTTTCCACAGTTTATAAACCATAGCCTAAGGCTAGAGTTTTCACTAATGCTCTTTTAAATAGCACTTTTGTAGAATGTTTACTTTTCACACAATTGGTATTGAATTCTGCTAACTGATCCTTTAAAAAGGCCCTATAAGCATCTGCTTGTTAACAAGTATTAACAGTCTGTTAGAGAAAACTGTGTATATGCCTTTTATACATAAAATTGCACTCTAAAATTTATGCCCTGCTTCTGCACATTATAAACTATAATCCAGATAAAAGTAACAATCAGAAATTTTCCAGTCCACTGGGTAATATTACCAACGGCACATTTTCCATTTCATAATTTCTTTTTATTCCAATTTATTTTCTGTAATACCTCAGTCCTTTTAATCAAACACTGAACACTCAACTGTGAAACAGTATCAATTGCAGGTTATAATTCATATTGTTTATGTCCTATTTCTGAAAGTGCTCAGTAGTCAACCAGGGGTTGCCTCTGACAGCTTATTATCCCCGGAAGAGCCAGCCTTTTATTATGAAGTATCCTGGAGGGATACAATGCACAGAGGTCTGCACATGACCAACAAACAGTCCCTTTGAATTTTAGGAACATTTTAGTGGAAGGTAATGATTTTTCTTACCCTCTCTACACACTGAAACCTGGCCCCTAAAAACCTTAAAGCACAGAAAGGATGATCACTTCAATAGAAAGGAAGTTAATTTCTTTGAAGGCTGGTGTCTACCACTGGAGAATGGAGGAGCATGAATGATTTCCATTGGGATGATCAGGAAAATGTTATGAAGAAGGGAGGAAAGACAGTACTGCTTTGACAAAAAGAGATGAACTTTGGTTGATCACCACTGTTTCTGAACATGTATTCCATCTTTACTAGACTAGACATTGAGCTGAAAGATAACAGTTCCTAAGAATTATCTATGCCTGATTTACCCAAACTATGAATTATGAACTGTGAATGTTTTCGCTGTGAACTGTGAGAATGTTTTTGTCACGGTCATGTTAGGAAACATGCTCAACTCTTAGCTCATCTTTTAAAAGACCAGCTGCTTTCCTCAGGACTTGCAAAGAAAAAAAGCAATGTGTGCAAGTTCAAACAATTGTTTGTAGTCAGAGAAATCTGCAGATATCCAGACCTGCATTCTGAACAATCTCTTGCCAATTAGACAGCAGAAACTTATCAGCTTTTTATTTCTTTTAAGAGAGCAGAGATCCCAGTTAGCTAGTATAATGCAGGCTATTCTGCAGCTTTTCCATAGTACTATCCCATTTTCTATCTCCCTGGGCTTTTTTTCAGCTTGTATACATGGATCACTCTCTTTTCTTAGGGGCTTTAAGTGGAAAATATGGCTTCTAGGAACATAGCATTTATAGCTGCAATTTCGATGCCTTTTAGTATACAAGAATATGCTTTTCAGCACAAATAGCCTGGACCATTCTTCAAAATGAGCAAACAATTCACTATGGATAAAACCAATTTTGTGTGATGCCGATTTCCCACCAGAAAGCAGAAGACAGCTCAGCTGCAAGGTGATACACTGAGAAATCTCCTTTCCTAGGGAGCACACCCTGAGCATTACAGGTTTCTCACGAGGCTCTGCAGTTCATTCACTCAGTCCATGCACCCTTTTGCCAAGAGCCGTGCATTAAACCCTTGAACAGCTAATGAGACTTCCCTTTCACTAAAAATCTCAAGTGTATGGTTTGCAGTCATGTCTGAGATTTAGCAACTTACCTGCAAAAATCCAAGGACAGGTCATAACTAAAAAAAGCAAAATCAGAAGAATTTGGTCATGAGGTCTTTTCACATTTTATTTGAAAACAGTGGACTGTAAATTAATTACCAAAATTACACGGTACACTGAGGTCCTTCACACCAGACTAAACTGAACAGTTACAAGGCTGAGGTTTCTCACCGGTATAATTATTGTGTTTGGGGCAGTGGGCACAGTGAGAGTCCTTGACAGATGTGGCATTACTGGTAGTTCTCCTTGTGTAAGAAGTTGCTGACCTCATTGGACAAAAGTAAATGTAACAGATACAGAAGGCCTTGTACATTAACAGGATAAAGAAATCCTAAGCCATAGACTTGGGAAAATTACCCTTATCCCAAAACAAGGGTTTTATTAAGTGCTTTCAGCTTCATTGTCTCAATGTGTTTTTGAACCTTCTCTCCGAGCTCATTGTTTTGGAGTTGACAAAGTCCATCTGGATGGTTGTGCAGGTCTCTGCAAGAAATTCAAAACATCATTTGTATTTATAATAACCGGGGAAGCTTCTTCAGAATTGTCCTAGTTCAGCAGGTGGGACCAGTTTATCACTGTGTGGGGGTGACCAAAGCTATGTATTCCACACCCTCTATTACTTCCCAAGAACTGTTAACAATGGACCATTTGCAGCAGCTGCCCAGGGCACACCCGACTCCTCAGGGTGTGAGCTGGGTGTGAAAGACACCTGTGAGAGAAGAGCTGTGATAACTCCCCTCCAGGAAGTCATGAGCACCTTCACACCCAGCCTGAGGGTGCTAATGGGCCAGTACCAATTCCAAAATACCCCATGACTCACACAGTCAGATCACCCACTGTGCAATTCCCCGCCCTGGGGGAGGTACTGGGTGCTCCCACCTGGACCTGGGGGTACGTAATCTTGGGGTTTGAAGACCTCAAGAACCACTCGTGGGACCCAGAGGAGGACCAGAACCTTGACAGGAGACCACCACTCTTGATCAGACTGCAAACACCATCTGACAGCAGAGCAAATGTGACCTACTCCTAGGAAAAGCCTGAGACAAAAGCACCATGCCAGGGGGAAACTCTAATGGCTCTTTCCTCTGCCAGCATTAATAACTATCTAACCAAAAGTGTCACTGAAAACCAAAAGTCACTGGTGCAAGAATGTTGAACAACTCTGATAAGGCAAGACAACTACCTCAAGTGTTAGATCCTATTGATATAACCAAAATCAGAGACGTGTGTCACGTTCACAGCTGCTGTCTGACATAAAACCCAGAGATTGCACTTGCCGTGCAAATTTGCTCAAAGTACCAGATCTGCATCCCACTTGTGATGGAGCCCATAGAGCATCTCAGTATGACTTTCTATGCAGTTCTATGCAGTGCTTGACTTCAGATTCCTTCCCATTCTTCTCTCCTCATTTCAAATTATACCTACCTTTCTTGTTTTGCTGATTCTTCTTTGTCTTTTTCTGCGAGTGCATGACCAATCTGTGGAAACTCAGCTCTCACCATCTCTGGAGTAAGAATCATTTCAAACTCATCTTCATCTGTATCACTAAAAATTAGTAAGATGATGAACAGTTGACCTTTATCCTTTTAAAAGTAATTTTTAGCCAACAAAAGCAGAAGTATGTTTTATGACAGAGGGGCTTTATGCTTTGCCTTTGAGGATCTCTTGAGACAGGTTTACACACATCCATACAAGTGGTTGAGACACAGTCAATCACACCATATACAGAACAGAGGAGAAACTTACTGGTCACCTATGTTCTCCTTGTCTCTCTCAGGTAAGTCAGACAGCACTGGTGGTACATCTCTTGGAAGCATATCTAAACTGTAAGGATCCCTGCTGTGGAAATGGTATTAGTTTAAGTTATTAATGCAAATGGTATTAATGCAGTTACTTTGCACTAAACTTTTCATATTTTGAAGCTTCACAATAGTTGCAGTTACAGTGAAGATGACGTACTTTTAAACATTCATGGAAAATCTGAGTCCACTAGAAACTGAAATGATACAAGGGAATGTGAGTCTGAGAGATTCTGGCTACCACTGGGTACAAGTGTCCATATGTTAAAGATTTTACCTGTGGGAGAGACAGCTTGTACCTCCTGGGGTCTTCTAGGACTGAGCCAACAACTTTCAGGCCCAGACTGGAACTCTCCTTCCTGGGCTAGGCATTTCCTCTAATGATATTGTTCTTAACCCACCCTTCAAGGACTTCAGTAGGAATTTTCTCTGTTGGTTTTGGATTTCTGAGCAGCAATTAATTCCACCCATATGCCCACTTTCATCTGTGGGGCTAGTTACTGGTCAATACACTTACAGAAAACAGAAACTAGTGCAGGGTAGAGGCACTGTATATTCAAATTCCTTCTTACCTAGATGTTGTATTTGTCAAGGTGGGCATGTTAGGAAAAGTGGAATACACCAATGGTGAGAATTTCCTCCATTCCATTACTCCAGAAATCACTTCCTGAAATGACAAGTGCTACAGTGCTACAGCAATCAGACCTCTAACACATAATGCAGAGGAGAGAGAGGCTTGCAGGACAGAGTATCTCACTTCTTGGCTGAGAACTGAATCTGGGGAGCTGAATATTTCAAAAATGCTTCCATTATTGTAAGGTTGTGAAAATACAATAGAAAGTGAAAAGATGGAAAGAGCAAAGAAACACTTTAAAATAAAGATAAATAAGATAAATAAGAGACATGGATAAAGCCAACAAGAAATAGGTCTTCTGACCCACGTACTGACTATTTAGGTGCATGCATCATTTATATTTGAAAATGTCTTTTGTCTATGATGATTTCATCTTCCTTTTTGATTCCTTAGAGCAAGAACATACCCAAGCCAGCTACTCATACAATAAACCCAAAAAGCCATACCTTGTGATGCAGAAATTTCTTTTGTGTGACTGGAATACTGGATCCTTTGGGGCATTCCTTGGTAAGGGTATATTTTGGATGAGGACAAAGATGATATTCAATATCTGATTCACAATAGGGCAAAGGAAGTAAAAATGGGACTAATCCTGGAGCAGGGTTCTAAAAACAATGAAGGAATTATTTTAATAGATTGTTCTGAGCACCATAAAGCATTAATGAAAATTCAGTTCTTGCAATAAATGTAGTCTCCCCAGATTCACAGGCCTGTCTCATTGTGACTGTTCTGTTTGGTGTGATCCTTCATTTCCTGTCTATTGCCCTCATCCTATAATCTGTCTGGTTTGTTCATGCTCTCTGCTGTATAAAATACAGCCATCTAGCTGTTGTCTTCTAGTTTGGAAGAAAAAACTATTGCCTAAATATTCAAAAATCCATTGCTGCTTCTCTGAACACTTCAGAATCCAAGAAGGGAAACTGGACTCACCGTGGTCAAAGCTACCGAGAATTTTGCCATCAATTTCCCTGCACTAGCATCTGTTTCTGGATATGGCCTAATGGTGGGGTAGTGTGGGACCAGGCTGTGCCTGGATCTTACGGCATGACAGAGGGATGAAAGAGATGCACAGAGGATCTCATCAGTAAGTCCACTGGAGTCCTGGCTGCATGCAATGAGGACAAGTCTATACCATATATGTTATGTCAAAATCATCAGACCAGCACAGTGGGCTCTAGGCCATTTCAGCTATGAAATGCTCACAGAGCCACCCAATCCAGGCACAATGCCATGCTGGGAGATGTGCCTGTACCCATACACAGCACTGCTCTGAGCTCTACAGCTGCCTCTGCCTGCTCAGAGACACCTCAGGCACCTCCAGGCTGTGCTGCGCTGTGTGGGAAACACCTAAAGTTGGTGCCAAGTAGCACAATCTACACAAGGAGTAACAGAAAATCCTCCCATGCACAGCATGTGATGGTGATTTTTTGAATCTCTGTGCCTAATAATTTGGAACTGTGGTTTGGGTTGCTCTGAGAACCATTAGAAACTATAAGGCAGCAGGATGCAATGTGACCAGAGTGACTTTTCTCAGTTTATCCAAGGATCAGGTAGAACTAGTCCCCCAGCTGAAAAGCAGGAAGAGACTGTGCCTGTCCTACCTACGTGGGCAAGAGCATGAGGTTATAGAAGGACTGAGATGACAAGATCATGGCTTCTCCTCTAGCATTCAAATGGGAAACAAATGGAGAAGGGAGGGGCTCTATGGTGTCCCAGGGAATCCAGTGATCACTCACCATTTGTGGAGTGTCAGACTGGAGGGGTCTCCCATTCTCTGGTTTCACTGGCAATTTTGTCTTATCATCCCTTCCCTAAACTCAAAACCCACCCTAAAATGAAATGTTGCCTCTCTCAATGGGATGAGTTCTGTGACTCCTGTCTACCAGAGCTTGCACCAGGAAGGATTACTCTCACTCTGGATAGTTTCATATTCCACTCTGAGTAAGAAAATGGCCCATAATTCCACATCAAGCTGCTGATGAAACACAGTTCCCTCCATTTCTTAGGTTCTTTGTGGAAGACAACTTCTACTTACAAAAATGCGAAGTGGGTTGCTCTCTGCAGGGTAGAGTAAAGCTTGTGGAGGAACCAGCTTTAAGAGGCTGATATCTTTTTCTGGGGATGGTTTGTAAAAATCCTCTCCTGGGGACGGTTTGTGAAAATCTGTCCTCTGGGAGACCAGTTGAAGCTGCTCCTCAGCAGCTGGAACTACTTCAATCAATTCATCCTTGAAAAACACAGACATCAAGGGTTTTCAGGGGGTAGTAAGCCTTTTGGTATATAAAGCTGAGACAAAAATTAATCAAATAATTGTAGAACTCTAGGGTTGGGAGTGACTTCAGCAAAGTTTGTCTTTTAGCTGATTTGTTACCTGGGCTCCCTGCCTCAGGGGTCGGGAAAGTCCCCGAGGTTCGTAACTTGTGGCTGCATAGTGTGTACAAAAAGGCTGATACTTCATAATGTTGAAATGCTGAGGAACCTAAGTGCAAAGAAAAAAAGATGTGCTGCAGAAGATTACAATAATCACTGTCATTTAACTCACAGATGGAATGGGACATTCCAGCTCTGCATGGACACATCACATCTCTGTGGTAAAGGATACGTGGATCACTATTCCGGGACATGGTATATGACCAAACCTTTAACAAGGTGTGCTTCAGCAGGACAAGCTGAATGAGAGCATTAAAGAATATTTCCATTCTTGCTTTTCTGTGAAAGATCATGGATTTAACAGTTACTTTATCAAATATTCTGAACTTAATGGGGTGATGAAAAGCTATGTAAGTAATATAGGTAACACTGATAGATGAATCAATGTAAGGGGAAAGGATGCTACGAGATGCTACAAGAAAGTTTCCAGACTTGTTACATCACCTGAATAAAAAGAAAGTGGACTTTGAGCCAAAATATGCATGGATTTTAACCTGAGGAATTATTTTTACTTTGAAGTGATGTAGAATTTCATTTCTGCTGTTCAAAAATTGGAGAGAAATGGGTTTAGAATTCAGGAGAAAAAAGTTTCTATACGCATAAAATTGAAAAAAAAAATACTTCAAGAAGGAGCTGTTTCTATTTCCTGTGAAGGAACTAAGCTTGCAGAACTGGATGCCAAATAAACAGATTTCCATTATTTTCTAAAAGGAAGGACATCTTAATTATGTCACTTTTATAAAACTCTAGAATCAAAGGAAAAACTGTGTGGTGTGCAGAGCTCACAGTATCCTCATTCACAGAAGGACTTTGATGTTTGGGATATAATAATTTCAGTTGAGGTGATTCATCTCTCTGGAGAGAGGGGACTGTTGCTGACTATAAGCTTGTTACTTATGGAAATAGGTGAAATGTTTTTAATAAAAGCCTGCTAATCATACAGCCATGTGAAGCTGCACAGAGGCCACTGAATCAGGTAAAAAAAGTCTAACTGGACTGATGGAAGAAAGAAACATGATACAGCTGAGGGAGCTGTATTGACTCACCTTCAAGTCATAATAAGGAAGAATATGTCTGACTTTCACATCTACAGATGGAATAGGAACTGGGCCAAGAGCATCAAGTGCCTGAAAAAACGCAGTATTTAAAACCAGTAATACAGTGGGCATTTTGTTTTGCATTGGCAGAAATCCATTAGCACAGATAATTGAAAACATACAGAAATAATTATGCAAACATTTATTTTATATAGTTTGATATTTCTGCTGTTCTTTTTTGACTCTGGCATTTCAGTTACTTTTTTCTTTCTTTTCTTCTGAAAAATCATGGATGTTAACTAACTGTGAACATTAATCTATTTTTCAGAATTTTAGAATGCAATTAAGAGTATGCAAACATTTTTTTACTATTTTCAGCACTACCCTTAATAAATCTGAAGTCATGAATAATTTGTCAGAAGCCCAGAACATCAGTCATGTTGTGAAATTTTAATAAATGCAGTACCAGGTCAGTATCTTCAACCAACATTTTAGTTATCATACCTACCAAATCATGGTTTTGTTCATACGAACTGAAAGAGGGGAATTCAAAAGGCAATATAAGATCTTCAGATATGCTGGATATATGTTCTTCACTCTTCTTTGATTTGCTGAAGCTCCTGGTTTCTGTCATGAATAGAAAAATACTAATATTTTGTAATATATCTTAATACACTGTTTCAGAAATGGAATCAAGCCACAAAATGGATTTAACATCTTCCTAAAGCAGGATGTGTCTAGTAATTTTAATATAAAAAAATTAAGGTAATACTTCTCGAAGGCTTTAAATGTCACATCTACAAGATATGAAGCACAATACCTTGACTAGCAGACAGATCTAATTTACCCTTTCCTGAGAGGACATTACAGCTCACTCATTCCAGATTGGTACCCTACCTGGTTCTGCCCAGAAAGGCAGAGACAGGTCAGAGGCCTCTCTTACACTAACTGGCATTACACCTTCTATTTGCAGCAGCCCTGCATCTCCTGCATACTGGGAATGAAAAGTGTGTATTTGCAGAATCTAGGAAAAGGCTTGATATAGAAAGGTGTGTCTCAAATTGTGTGTGTATATGGGAGTGGGAGATAAGAGACAAATTCTTCTCTGTCCACCATATACTCAACTGGGACTCCCACCCAAGGCCAGTTTTCTTCTATGACTGCTAAGCAACAAATCAGTTTTCTGGGCCAGAACTTTTAATTCAGCATAAAGAAAAGTGATTGATTAAAAGCACTTACATGAGAAAGCTGTAATGTAAAAAACTCAACCCAGTACCGCCCATGTATCTCGTGGTTCCTATTGCCTCATTTCACTGAGTTCAGACATCTTGTCTTCATCACATTCAGGAGTCTTTCCCCCTTCCATCACACATGCAATAATCTCCTCTTATGCTGTGTCTCTCAACTCTTGGGCTCTGTCTAATCTGTTCATCTACCTGTTTCTCATATAGTCTTGTCTGCCCTTTCATTGTTCCTCAGGCTTATATATAGAATCACAGAACAGTTTGGGTTAGAAGGGACTTTTCTAGATCACCTAGAACCCTCCTGCCAAGGGCAGGGACATCTATCACTAGATCAGGCTGCCCAAAGCCCTATCCGGCCTGACCTTGAACATTTCCATTGATGGAGTATCCACAGTTTCTGCCCTGTTATTAATTAAATAAGCTGCAAGGTGCCTAAGAAGAGGTAATCATGTTTTTAAAATCTGGTAAATAATGTGTATGAAAAATAGACGTATTCTGACTACACCTATTTCTACCTTTAGCAGGACCTGTTGCAGTAGGACAAAGGGTAATGTTTTAGAACTAAAAGAAGAGAGTTTAAGAACAAATATAAAGAATAATTTTTTTGCAACAAGGGTGGTATAACACTAGCACAGGTTGTCCAAAGAGGTGGTGGATGCCCCATCCCTGAAAACATTCAAGACCAGGTTGGATGGGGCTCTGAGCAACCTGATTTGGTTGAAGATATCCCTGCTCATTGCATGGGGTTTGGATTAGATGACCTTTAAAGGTCCCTTTCAATCCAAATCATTCTATGATTCCTTATCACATTTGTCTTTTTTTCTGGAAGATTCCTTTGTGAGGACTCTGTCTTTATATATAATGCACCTGACACACTGCAGCACAGCCTGAACTACTATAGGCCATGTCCAAAATATCAACCTGTTCTTCTAATCCTTACCAGACACAGACCCTTCCTCCAGATCTCTGGCCTCTCTGGTCAGTCCACGGAACAGAAGCAACAAACGATTTAGCCGAATCTGAATCAAAATCTGAGAGAATGACCTTTAAAGTTAATATCAAGTTGAACACTAAGATTTACAGCCATAGGAATATACTGTGTATGTTACAACAGTATTTATTCTACAGAGCTCACTCAGACATCTCTATTTCAGAATTTTTAATAGTTTTCAGTTAAGGAGGGAGAAAATGGGGAGGAGAGATGTAGAATAGATCTCAACTCTACAATGGCATTACACAACAAATACAGTTAAAACCTTAATTTAGTCTTACAGGTTAATCAGACTGGTTTTTTGTCTAGGTCCTAATCCTTCAGCTGTGTTTATTGGCATATGCAGATTTAACAACAAGTGAATAGTCAGTTGATCAGGGCCATATGACTATTTGAGAACAATGAGAGTAAGTAGCAACCTGCGCTGTGTAATTTGCCCAAATATCACAGGGTAAAAATGAAGAGCTCTAGGTTACAATATCAGAAGGGGCCGTTTACAGGAAGTATCTTATAGGAAAAAGCATTTCATTTCAAGACCTCAGTATTGTGAATAGATTGGAGAATATCCAAACCGGACACTAGGAGAGCAGGACATTTCCATCTTCCTTGCCACAATTCAATTTACTGGAGAAAGAGCAGTGGAGATGGAAAATAATATTTAAACCCAATGAAATAAGTGATTTTACTGACTAGTCTTTAACTTCCAGGTCTATACCTTCCTTATTTGAATTTATGCCCATCGTTTCCCATGTTCCCATCACGTACCATAGCAAGGATGCTCCATCATCAGTAACTTCCTCAGAGGTGTTGGAAGATGCTGCTCTCTCCCTCTACATTCCCTCTCCAGACTAGGTGTCTCCTTACAGAGTGAGGGCTCCAGATCTTGACCGTCTTGGTGGCTCTAGACCAGTTTATTGATGTTTTTCTTGTACTAGGGGCCCAAAACTGGGCACAGTGTTCCATATGCATTTTGAAATCTTCTCTTTTTGTGAAAAAGTACTTTTTACTTAAAAAAAAATCTAAATTCATCTGCATTTATTTACTCTCAATTGCAATATGATGCACAGATGAATAAAAAACTTATTCCAGATCCTTATTTCCTGTTGAGGTAGGGCCATATTTATCAAACTTATCAAATCCCTGTGAATATTCCTTATGTGCCCATTTGCATGTTCTTTTGTGCTATTCCCAAGGCATCATGCCATCACACTGCATTCTGGTTGTTCACTTTACCTTGTATGCTGCTTGCTGGAATTTCCTGAACATCCTCTTTCTGTTGTCCCAAGGGTCATTACGGAGCAAGTCGAATGTGGGATGGACGCTTGGACGCTGCATGGTATTTTTTTAAAAATGGAAACAGAAAAGAATAAGGACAACCCCTTTTACAACTAGGTAAGGGAGAAATTTCCTTCAGCCCAAGCCATTTCTTGGCCTGAATCCATATATTTTTCCTAAATATTTAAATTAAGTCAAGTGAAAACATTTGCAGTACTGGCATTTAACCAGAAGCCTTCACTGAGGGTCTTAATGGGAGGTAATCACCAAATATTTGCAGATGTGGCATGGGGAATGCAGAGATAATGTAGCATGGTCTGCATCCACACAAATGATAAATGCATACTATGATTTAAGTGCACTACATGGGCAGTAAGACAGGACAGGGAATGGACAGGGTCTCTACCAAATATACACTTCCTCTTGCACAGATGGGAAGCTGGAATAGCTGTAAGGATTCACATCAGGACCCCAGCAAAACCAGTGTCCTTTCTCCAATAATAGCTCATAGCACATACCTGAAGAAAGGTGAAAGATGCCACAGAGAATGACAAAAAAATATCTAAGTACCAGAAAGGTTCCTGTCACTCTGACCTGCAGGTAAAGGTTTCAAATCTCATGATAAGCTTAACCTTACGATCAGGCATGAGAAAGCTTCTTGTGAGAGAAACAAGCAATATAAATCTCAGTTAGGCCTGCAGATTTCCACTTGACTCTTGTATTAGACCAGAACATCAGAAAATGAGCTGTGCATGTAGCATGATGTTTGTTCTACCTAAAAGTAAAAGGGGAAATAAGGCAGTGACGTGGAAATAGGAATATTAGGATGAAAAGTATTCAATGGCAAACACCTATGGCTGTTTGTTAGCTTAGTAGGTGACAATGACACATAGGCTGTAATAATGTATGAACAAACCTGGCCAACAGCCTGGATAACACGTCTGAAAGAAACTTCTACTTCATTCCTTTGAAACTCCTGTTCTATGATAGGATCTCCTCTTTGGATCTAATTTGTCACCAGGAAGAACAATCACATTAGCACAAAGCATCCAATGAATTCTTTCCTCTCTTACAATTATCAAGAATGTAACATTCTGGAGGTGCTTAACAACACGCAGACTTCATTCCCTTTTAGGGAGTGATCATTGCAGCCCTTGAGCAAATCACACAAAGTAAATAATGTCTTTTCAGGTCTGAGTTTCAATCAGATCTCTGTCCTAATGAAACATAGTTTGCATTGCATAGCCAAAATCAGCAGGTAAGGAAATAAACACTTCTAAACAAAGTTAATATACTTCAGTTCAGTGATACAGTAATCTCTCAATTCAGATCTTTTTTTTACTTGCTTCCTCCTTTTTACTATTAAATATATTTGAAGTAATTAACTGTGCCTAATTCAGTGTATAAAACAAGCTTTTATCCTGTCTGTAAATAATTTTACTCCCACAAACTGTTCCTTGGAAATCAGTGGGATGTCAGAAACTAATTGAATATCCAGGAAGCAAGATAAGAAGGATAAACCCCAACTGTCCCTAAGGGCTGTGCCACATCAAAAAGTATTTCCTGCCACCAGTACTGCTTATTGCTGTTGTCACCTCTATGGAAGATGACCTGCAGTCTGGAGTGATTGGAAGAAACCAAAGAGAGAAAGACGGTGACGGTGTAGATGAATTATCTTCTTATGGCTCTACATGAAAAGTACTGACTGGGTCTCTCTCTTTGAGTGTGAGCCATTCAGGACATCAGCTCTTTAGAGGGGCACAGCATAAACAGAAGGTTGTATGCAGTCATGGTGCTGGCAGCACTGCGATGTGACTGGCTAACTGAGTGCGAATCTGTTAGGTTGGGTAAAAATCTAGTTATACTTCCATAAATGGCTTACCCTTCTCTCTACCTCCAAGATAAAACCACCTCAAAAACAGTGATATACAGGCACAGTAAAGATATAACCGCAGTAACGAGCACAGCTAATAACAGTTTGCATTGACATACGAAGAAAAACTAAAGATGTAGAGAGCTTGATACAATTCACTAATTTACTGCATAATCTAGAAGTAAAACTTGGATTTTAAATTTACAGAAAAAACATCAAAGAGTAACCTTGTATTGCTCTTCGTCCCTTTGTCGTCTTTCAATAATCTCTTTTTTAAATTCTGCCGAGATTGGATCTTCTCCCTTATGAACTTGCCTGCATTAATAGTGGAGGCAAGAAAAATGTTTTACTTAATGCACAGTTGCTTTATTTAAAGGCTAACAGTCTTACTCTCCTCTTCCTAAGGTGCCCAGGTGCATATGACCTTCAGTTTAACAGCAGATCTGGGGATTTCATATGAAACCATGGTGTGCTTACACACCCCACTGTGTTTTGCTTTACACCATTTGATGCACACAGAATTACAGAATCATTAAGGTTGGAAAAGACCTCTAAGATTATTGAGTCCAGCCATTAACCTAACACTGCCAGGTCCTCCACAAAATGATGTCTACATCTATCAGTACCACATCTACATCAACACTTTCAAGTATAATTCTGCTCACTCCATTATTCATTTTAGCCTTGATTTATTGACAACCGTGAGAAAATCTTCATTTGCCCTTAAGGGCACAAGATGAGATGCCTGAGAACAAGGTTAAGTGAAGAAGGTTTAGAGCAGAAACACAATCCAGGAACTCATTGGGTACTACTGTTATGGATTACTACTGAGACTGCTCTTAGGCAGAAGAGAAAAAAATGAAATAAAACCACAGTAACTTAGCTGTAAAACAAGCCTTCTTGGGACAAGAAATGGGAGCATTAGGCACTAGTGGATATTGCATACATCATTCACAGAGGCATCAGTTACACAAATCCTAGTCTTGTTAATGTGGTTAACTAACACTTACCACTTTAGATGATTTGCTTCCTCTTCCTGAACATTTTGTTTGACTTTTAGTTGAAATACGGCTTCCTTCATCTGTCTGGTTTTTATCCCTTCTCTGCCTTGGGAAAGGACTGCAGGAATATCAGAAAGCCATATCACACCTCAAACTGAATTGGATTTTTAATTGTGAAATCTATCCATTATGATAACTGAACCCGTTAATGAAGTTGAGATTTCTCACAAAACTAGTGTCACATCACCTCAGCAATTCTGAAGCAAAGTACCTTATCAGAAAACTACAAATAATGCTAAGACCAGGTTTATGCTCCTTAATGACTTTACCTTCTTTTAAGTCTTTAATCTTCAATTTGCCTGGTTCCTGTATCAAAACAGTACCTACAGCATGCGGATTTGACAAGTCTGTGGGGAATCTGAGGTTCTGGTATTCAATTTCCTATGAGATAAAAATTAATAGGAAGAAATAGAAACCTGAAAGATTTCCAGCCCAGAAAACTGCTTGTAATTATTATCTTTTCACACCTTTACCTTTTGAATAGGCTTTGATCGTGGTTGGCTGAATTGGTCTCTTCTCCACACCATGAATTTTCCTGCAGACCTAGTTTTTTTCTCTGGATAACTTTGTTTTTTGTCAAAATGTGCTTTTCTAGATGTCAAAAGGACAGATATTGTTCTCGTAAGTACTGGCATGTAAGTCCAGTACATGCATTTACACACCCGTTAGGCATACTAAGATACTGGAAATTTCTCTCCCAAATAGCTGGAACCAAACTTTTTAATTTTCAGTGTTCACAAAAAAATTAAGTACAGCCCAAAAGGCCTCATTGCTAACAACCCCCTGCATTTGCAAGGCTTCAACAATAAAAACAATAAAGAAAAGGAATAATAGAAACTGAGGATACTCAATACTTCTTTAAGAACGTGTAACTTCTTGTTATATTTATTTTGGTAGTTTCACTTCATAAAGGTTAAGGATGTTCTTAGCAAAAGATGTAGCAGAGCAGGTACATGTATCAACAGTCAGATTACGTCAGTGCATTTTAAGCCTCCAAAGATACAAATGCTTAAAACTATTATAGCAAAACGGTATGAAATCCTATTACATACATACTTTTTAGAAGTGGGCAAAGAAACTCAGAGATTACTCAGCCACACATACATCAGACCCAGATGTGGTGTTGATGTTCCTGTGAATACACACACATAGGGTTTTGAGCGAAACTGTGCAATCCGTAACTGCATTGCCATTTGTGCTGTTCCATACTCAAATGGGGAATATTTCACAGTTACTTTCACTTTTTCATTGCCTGGAATGATTCCTGTGATTAGAGGAGAAAAACAGTAAGAGTTCATAGAACGTGAGCCCACCTACATATGCTGAAATTGATTCTAGACTCCCTTTTTTTTAAAACAATTTAATGTTTGAGTGGTTGGCCGTAGGCATGGAAAATATTTCAGGTCTCAAAGTGAGTGAACCGTATCCATTGCCAGATAATAGAAGATATTTTGCAATAGCAGGGAGATTTGACAGTATGGCTGTAATGTTTCATACTGCTGTGAAAATGATTGCCTGTTTACATGTAGACATTCTTCACTTGCATCTGCTAGTCTTAAGTCTTCAGCACTTTCTGCCTTCATGAGCAAAGCATTATAAACATATTCCTCTGTGCTCTTCCAAGTTAGGGGACTCATCTGGATTTGATGCATTACCTAGATCCACTTGATCTTATTTTTTTATTTACCATTTCCATTATTTTCTCAACTACTTTACCCTAAACATTCAGTGCAATCCCAGGATACAGAGACTGCTCAACATTTGTGCAGCAAGATGCTTATTCAGCTCATCAGAAATACTAATTTCTCATCTCTGTCAAGTGACCATTGCCTGGGCTTCTGCAAACTGTAAACACCAAACAGTTTCATTGGGTTGGGTTTGAGTACTTTTCTCTGTACAATTTGCTAGAGTATTTCACCCTTGAAAGTTAACTCTGTTGGCAGTGTTACGTTTACAGTTGGACTCGACCTTAAAGGTTTTTTCCAACCTAAATGATTCTCTGATTACTGATCTCTGAGCACAATGGCTTGAGTAGGAGCTGAAACTTTTTAGTCCTTTTCTGGTGGCCTTCAGCACCTCAATAGTTTCAGGCTACCAAAATTTCTGACTTAAGTTTTACTGGGTTGATTTTTTTTTTCTGGGATATACTTGTGGGAAGACAAAGGCCAGATGGACATTCTGGAACATCCTGTATTCTGTCAGAGGTTTGTAGCTGGGCATTACCAGAAGAAATCTACCACAGATGACTATTTGCCATGAGGCTGCATGTGACTGGCTGCATTTACCTGGAAAAACCCTGAGGCAAAGGGTTTTTTTCTGTACACAGCACTGAATACACTGTCACAAGTAACCACACTTCATAAATACAGATTTAATATTTAGAATTTTAAAGAAGTTCAGTGTACCAAATGTTGGCTGGACGGTGAAGGCTCTGTGAGGCTGAATAATATCAATGTGGAATTCAAAATCTATTGGACAGCTGCACTGCAATGGGATAACATACTCCTTACTGAAAAGAAAGAAAAGTTAAAAATGAAACTACAGTTGACAATCAATTACAAGCTGGAAAATTATACTACACACAACATGCACTAAATTATCTGTGTTCAGAGGGGTGGGCTACTTATTAATGTGAAAATCATAATTTCTCACTGTTCCAAAATAGCAAAATATTTAATACCTTTCACTCCCTGAGGAAATGAAAGCTAAATTTTGATCTGAATGCTGGACATTTTACATCTTGACTAACTTTCTCCTACCCATGCAGAATCTGATTACAGAAAAATTTTAAATCTTATTTTTTGGAAGTTATTTAGGTGTATCTTCAAATTCTAACAAACTCTAACAAGTAGCAAATACAAACAATCAAAATGGGAGCAACAATGAGTACAGAACCAGAAATCAGCCTTTTCCCACGGCTCTCCCTGTGAAAGATGATGAGAAAAGACTGCAGTCTTCAAAAGTGTTGAAAACTCCAACACATGACTGCACTTTAACCACTGCAGAAATAATGATGCTGTGGCCTGATTTTCATAAAAGCCCTTTATGTCTCATGCAAGTTGTATGAGGAGTATTAGCACACATCTTTTCAAGCTGTCTTGCCTTTGTATGCGTCTGTTTTGACAGATCAAACTGAAACACAAAAGCATTGGTGTAACACCATCCCTCATCCTGCAAATCAAGATCAATTTACCCAGGCTTACTTCTGCTGTTTAGTAACTGTCTGACTGAAATCCTACCCTGCTGATTAGCAAAGAATGCACGTTATACACAATGTTCCTTTGGAAAGCACATTTGGAAATGCCTAAGGAAATAAGCAATAATAGCAAAGTTCTTTTTTCTCGGTCTTAATATGACCTATTCATGAGAAGATGTAACAGCAGACTGGGCAGGCAATTTGTTTTAGGGTATAGTGCAGCTTGAACAGTAACCATAGTGCTGTAAACCCAAGACAATTATGCCACCTGTTGCCTGATGGACCCTCTGGAGAGCAATGGGTGGCAGAATATCTATCTGTCTGTCTGTCTATCTATCTATCTATCTATCTATCTATCTATCTATCTATCTATCAAACACAGATTTTATCTTACACTTAGGGAAGTAATAGGCAGCATTTCCATTGACCTCGTGGGCTATGGATTGAGCCCAGAGTGCCCTGGGTTCTGTTTTTCATTTTGAGGGATGTTTTTATTTTTAGGGAAACTTTAATTTTTAGCAAAGCTTTAATTTTTACTGAAGCTTTTAATAGCTTAATGATTAAAAGTGCTGGCAAAAATCGAGGTTTGAAACCATCAGTTTTCTTTTCAGGAACTCTTTGAAATTCCCTGAAGAGTATCTCTGAGCATCCCTGCTGTGTTGAAAAGAAAAAAAATCCCATTATTTGAGATTATATTTTTTACTCTTTATAATATCCTTTCTGTGTTCTGGGAATACAAAAAATCTGTATACTTCATCACTAAAATGGAGCAAATAACCAGAATCACATCAAGCCAAGGGGCTCCCAGAAAGTCAGGAGTTATATTCAGTCCTGTGAGAAAGCTGTAACACAACTTCTGATGGATTTACCAGAGTTTAACAAATTAAAAGGGATTAGAAAAAACAAAAGGACACAAATGTTCATTTTGCAATGCTAGGCTAATTTTTTACTGCAGAATTTTCCTGGTATGTGCCTTGCCAAGTCATATTTCTGTGCTCCAGTAAAGTTCATTAGTTACTTTCAGCTCACAGACAAAACCTACCTAAGAACTTCAGTTCCTAGAATTCATTCAAATCTTTACACTAACAAAAACACCATAATTACAACTAATGTAGAAAATATCCTGCAGAACTAACCCTAAAATAACAGGATCTGCCTTCTCCTTTTCCCCTTCCCAGTTGCTATCAACAACTACTACAGCTTACTTTGTGAGAACAGTCAGCGTTACATCCACGTAACAAAGTAAGATGAAGTCAATGCCATTCAGAGCTTTGCACCAGAAGATCACTTAAAGTTTTTTTAAGTAGAACAAGCAAATCTAATGACTGATCAATCTCTGGACTGAGGTTAGCTATTTGCTAGCACTTATCCCCACCACACATTAATTTCCAGAACCTACACCAACCAAACCTTCATTTAAAGAATGTTTCATCTTGAAAGGAAGATGCATTCACTTAGGACCTAACAATGCTAAAAAGACACAGCACTTGAGAGTGTACAGATTACAAATAGCAGCCATACTGCTTCACCATATGATGAATGAAGTGAGTCAGCACCACTTTAGACCTACTGAAAATCAAGTTCCATCTCTATATATGTTTTGTTTGCACAGCATTTATTTTACTGTGAATGTGCACCTGAAACAGTCCATGTACAGAATCACTTTGCAGTCCAGATGGCAGCTTAGTTCCTTAAAGCTTCTAAGACATTAAGTTGTATAAATAGAGGAAAATGAGATTTTTCTGAGTTTGGGCGTGTCTGACAAAATGTGGACAAATGTCTGTCCTTAACTCACCTCTGACCAAGCGATACATCAGATAGATTTATAAATGTTGGAAATTGTACAACATTCACAGCAGGATAAGCATGCATGGGAACAACTAAGGTATCATCTCCCTGCAAACAAACAAACAAATAAGTGTGCAAATATTTATTTCTTACAATGAAGGAGTCATGGAATCATAGAATGTTAAGGGTTGGAAGGGACCTTAAAGATCATCTCATTCCAATCCCCCTGCCATAGTCAGAGACACCTCCCACTAGACCAGGTTGCTCAAGGCTTTATCCAGCCTGCCCTTGAGCCCTGCCTGGGTTGGGGCATCCACAGCCTCCCTGGGCAACCTGTGCCAGGGCCTCACCATCCTCGAAGTGAAGAGCTTCTTCCTAATATCTAACCTAAATTTCCTCTCTCTCAATC
>JAOXXN010000102.1:29981786-30017940 GCA_026770055.1 Myrmophylax atrothorax
ACTAACATTTCCACACTGCTTTATGAGAAAGGAGACTGGGAAGATGAGAAAATGACCTTAGGACAAATTACTGTCGAGATTCTCATGAAAATCTGGGTGAGATTCCTCATTCAGATGGACTCCAGCATTTGGTCAGTAGCAGTGAAATAGGCTTGGGTGGTCTGCAACCAGTGGGCATATTTGCTTCACTTTTACCCAGGAAAATAACCTGTCAGGTCTATGGTTTAATATTGCCAGGAGTAAGTAATTAATTCTGTTACTCTAGGAGACTCCAGCAGTGTCCTGGATGTTCCAGCAGTCTTTTGGAAGAGTATCCTGTTCATGTACTTAATTAGCAGAATAACACATTTTTCTCAATATCAGTAATGTCAGCAAAAGGGAGAAGACAGAAACTCAGTCTGTGCTTGCCTGCTGCTACCATAAAAATGCAGGCTTAAATATGAGAATTGACTGTATTTCAAGAAAATTTACTGTATTTCAAGGAAATATTGCCCTCAATCGGTTGATAGGTTTGCATGGGGAATGTGAGGATAAAAAGGGTAAATTCTGTAGAGATAACACAAGTTTTAAGAGGAAAAGTGATTTCACTGCTTTTAAAATTTGTAGATCAAAGCTGTTCCACCTGTCTGTGACCTTTTGAGTGTCCTGAAAAGAGAGGAAGAAAAGTGTGTTGAAACTCTCTCCCTGGAGGCAAAGAATAGAACGACTGAAAACGATCTGCTCCTAAGCTCAGGTAAGGGCTGAACAAATGTACACGATAAAAGCTGCCCTCAGATGAGCTGGGTGGTACTGAGATACCCCCATAACCCTTCCCATGGGAGGCATGCACTTTGTGTGCATGTCTCTTTTAGGAGCAGAAAAACACGTAAGATCTTTTAAAAACCTTTGAGAAAGGGATTTTAATGCCTTACCATGACAGCAAGAGTTGTAGTAGCCTTCTAATCCAGTTGCTTGACTGCAGTCTTCACAACTAGGGAACACACCAGCAACCAAATCTTGCAAATTGCAATCATCTCATCTTGGACAAGGATAATTTACAAAGTCACCCCAGTAAGCGCAAATTTACTTAACTGTATTTGCCTTAAAAATCAATGAAGACCAGCAGCCAACATTCAAACCACGTGGCCTGAAAGTCCTCATTGCTTCCTCCTTGCTCTAACTTACTGCCACATAACAGAGTTCTTGCACTTCAGCAAGGATTTATCAACATATAAAGGAGCTTTTTGGCATGGGAAGGTTTTGTGGTACTGAGTCCTCGTCGTGTAGACAGCTTTCCTTTCACAGCTGAGCTGGTGTGTTTGTGTGCAAAGGGGGCTCAGAGAAATAACTGCAAGCAATTATTAAAATTTGCCTATGAACTGAGTGCCTGTTCACCCAGGCAGCAGCTGGGTCAGGATCTCACAGGGCACATTGTGTGGAGGCAAGATGTGACTGGTTTTTATGCATTACCAGCCATCACCACTGAGGATGGGGTTGTGTCATGCACAGTGTCTTGCTGACTGAACTGCTTCAGTGAAGTTTCATGGACCATGACACAGCCAGGTCCTCACCAGTGTGAAAAGTGCTGTGTGTGTGGTGTCCTGGCCAGAGATAAGCTGCCATGCAAAGCTAGAGTTGAGCTTTCTTCTTAGTTTCAAAGCCTTCCCCTCTAGCAAAGAGTGTTGGAGACCTAGAACTGTTTCACTATGACCTGACCCAAAGGCAGGACTCAGAGGGAAGACCTATTACCTATTTTTTTAGGATGCTTAGCATTTTTCTCTGACTTTGTTTTGTCCCTGTGAGCCTTGCAGACCAACGGGTGTGAGCACAACTTGAGGGCATTACGCCCCTGTAGCAGTGACAGGGTACCTTATGGCAGGCTTGCAGATACCCCACAAGACAGATCTGTCTTATTGCATGTAAGAAGTTTGATGATATGAATAAATCTGTATTGTTTGTTTCCCGTGGCAAAAAGCAGCATGGTCTGTCAACCTCTCTATTTTTCTGCTTTGGTCCTGTGACATGGCTCTAGTGTTTCCTTTGCCCCAGAGCTCCAAAGACGCAGACAAGTTAAACTTCACAGGACTGTGCAGGTATGGACCAGTGCTAGCATTAGGAGGCAGTGCTATTTTACAGATGGTCTTGTTTTATCTCAAATACTAGCTCTTCAGCAGAGACTTAACCTAGTTTTAAGTTGGATCCATATCTTAAAATTCCTCTGAGGCCTTTTGTTATTAGAAATTTTTTAACAGGATAATTGTATCTAAAATTCTACTGAACCCTAACAGGGGTTTGGTGCCTTGATAGATTAGGGAGTAATGCTTTTATTCTGTGTAATACCATGTCTGAAAATACCTCCAGCCTTTAAGTATCTGCATGTCTGAAGTCCATGTGCAGAAAAGACTACACAGGAACTTCAGTTTGAAGAAAAGAGAAACAAAGCTCTGCCCTTGGTGGGTCATGTAGGGAGGGAGAAAGGCGGCTTTGCAGGGTGTGGGCCACCTTCCCTACCCCATCGTTCCTGCACCTGCCCCAGAAGCTTTGACTGGTAGGAAGAAGGACAAAGCAGGGGACAGGCTCCCACCCATGCCTTTGTTGCAGTGCTCACCTCTCTATGAAGATGGCACAAACACATGATTCATTGTGAATCAGGCACAAAGTACCTGAGCAGTGAGTGTTTCTTATCCTTCTGCAGTAGAGGGAGAAAGGGACTCTGCCCTTGTGATATCATTAGCCTGGGAAAGGGTGCAGTGTAACATTAAAGTAACCCAAGTCAGTGTTATGCTCTTTTTTTTTTCCACATGAGTGAAGACAGGATAATTCTCTTGGGAGCAGGGCAGGGAGCTGACTGGGGATCTGGGATCTCTGGTCATGGTGACACCGTGTACTGCTGCTCAGGGAATGCTCTGTTTGCCACTTGAGGGAGATCCCAAAGAGCACAGGGATGTCAGGGTGGGGTTGCTGTGCTTTGCCTCTACCCTGAGGTTCTTTAGCTAGGTAGGGGTGGGTGGCACCAGCTTAGGTCCAGGAGTAATGGCAAGAAGCCCACATGCAAGAGGAACAGCTCAGCTAGTTTTTATTTTCTCCTCCTGGATGGAAACCACCACAACACCATAATTTCTCCAGGATTTTCTGTGCACTGAGTCTGATTTGGGGGCTTTATACCAGTGGCATTGGCATAAAGGTTTGATAACCCAAACAACTCAGCACATCAAGGCAGAAATATCACCCAAGGTGACGTTTTGTTTGCCATTAAACTGTTGCTTTGAAGTAAATGGTTACCAAATCCTGTAAACATTGGCACAGGGAGGATACCAGAACTGAGGTGAACAGCTCTGTATTTCCAGGCACTAGGAATGTTGCACTAAAGGAAATCAATACATTTCTAGAAATGTAAATATTTTTGTCAGGCTAAAGGGAGGCTGGCCTTATAAAGCATGAAGCATTTGAGGAGAGTGCTTGATCAGCACTTCCTCTCCTCACCTTTCAGGGAGCATGCAAGGCACACATCTGGATACACCTTGAATAGGGTGGTGCTGGTGTGCTCCAGTGGCCTTTTTTAAACTCTGTCTTGTTAAAAAACTCACAAAGAATGCTGTGCTAAAACCAAGGATGGTGAGTGGAAGCAAAAGGGACGAACCTGAATGATTTCAGCCTATATCTGGAAAAGAGGTAAAAAATAAGAAAGGGCAGGACTGCAGTTTCTCTGTAGTACAAAGAGCATGAAATGTAGGTCTTCTCTACTAATACTCTGTACCACAGGTCAAAATTGATTCCACGCCAGACTCCAGCACAGTGTCTAAGTAGAGATCCCCATCATGCTGTCCTCCAGTGACCATCAGATCAGCTCCCTGATACATCTCTACCAGCCCCGCCAAAAGGCAACACAGCCAAGCCAAGGGTGCAGATGGAAAAATCTCCTTCTCACCCTGACTATGAGAGGGGACCATGACAAGCCCAACCTTAAAATAAGTAGCCCTGGCACCTAACTGAGGGAAACAGGGTGAATCTGGGCAGCCAAACCAGCGAGTGGTCTGTTGTCATTATTCACTTCAGCGCAGCCTTGGCATAAATGAAAGAGAAGAGTATTTATGCTGATAAAAGAATGATATTGATGCTGTTCCTCTCTGTCCTTTCCCCAGTATATTTCTGAAGCTGTTTAAACTTCTAGTCACAGAATCACAGAGTGGGTATGGTTGGAAGTGACCACAGTGGGTCATCTAGTTCAACCTCTCTGCTCAAGCAGGGCCATCAAGTTGTACTTTTTCCTGTTTACAAAAGTATTATGTAAGAAAGATATTAGGGTGACTCAAAGTGGAAGCTTTAGAAAGACTGAAAGCCAGCTTAAAAATTCACATCTGGTTTCCTTAATCTTTCCAGGGCCATTCAATAGTTACCGGAAAACACATGGGTAGCCAAGGGCCTGATGTGAAGTTTGCAATGACTCAGGTTGTTCTTTCTATGTCTAGGAGAGACCAGTGGAGTCAAGGACCAGAAAGAGACAGGTCTGAAGCTTGTTGGAGCTGGTTTGAAGAAAGCAGGATCTAGTCTGTCCTATCCAGGTCTCAACAGGTCTCAGCAGGACTTGCTCTGTCTTATCCAGCTTGCTTTTCAGAGTACCAAGCATCTTCGTTCCTGTAGCTGCCTTGGTCCTGGAGAGATGTTGCATGGTGTTGTGCTGCTTGGAGATGTTTCACAGTGTTTCATTGTTAGAAGAGGCTTCATGGTGTCACGTCACTGGGAGACGTTGCATGGTATTTCATTGTTGCCCCCCAGGCAGATGTGCTGGAATGTGGGATAACATGAGTTGCTGGCCTTCATCCACTGTGGGACAGACTGTCAACGCTCACTGTCCTGAATTCTTCCAGATGCTGACTGGGAAAAAAGGTAACACTAAAATTATGTTTTTCCTGCCCAGGTGTTTTTTTTTATTGAACACTTATTTATGAAACACTTTATTTTTTATTTATTTACAAAGATGCCACTGTCAGGTCTGAAACTGAGGTGAAATTTTGTTCTTGCTTCTATCAAAGAATGATAGTCACTTAGCAGCTCAGTTTCCAACATTAAGCTAAACATGGAAAAGCCTAGAATTAAAGTAGCAAGATGTTTTAAGGGTTTGGTTTTGCTTAGCCTGGTGGGAAAGAAATGCAGAAAGTAAATGCTATCCCGAACAGCAGTTGGTTTAGCATGGTTTCTTAAGGGAAAGTGTTTTCTCCACTCAGGCTCTGCGTTTATTTCTGTCTTTCCCCTTTTAATAACTCTTGGAGCTGGTGGCTGATCTCAGCTGAACTTGATGGAGAAAAAACTTCACACAGCACTAATTTCACACATTTTGACAAAATATCCAGCCAGGTAGGCAGAAAAGATCCCTTTTTTGCTTCCATCAAAGGAAATCTGCATTGGGAGTTTATCCTTTGGCTGTGACAGGCTCCACACAAGTGGCACAAACTCTTGGCAACTCAGGTTTCATGGCTCACCAAACAACTCAGTCAAACTGACATGAGTTCAAGCAATGCTTGTTGTCCTTTTTCTGGGATTGAAGATAGAAATGAAGTGAAGTTTATTCCCTGTAGGCTACAGTAATCATGTGCTAGTAAGTAACCCTTCTTTTGGTTCACTTCTGCTTTTCAGTAATGCCTAAGAAATGTGCTTACATTTCTCTTTAGCAAGTTAATGATTCAAATCAGAAGAAGGTTTGCATTCTTCAGTTACAGGGCACAGATTAATGAGGTCCAGTACTCACAGAAGAGCAGACAAATTCATTTTATGAAGGGAGGAACAGGAGACAAAGTATTAGATTATCCAATAAAGATTAGATAACTCAGAGGAGAAGCACTTAGTGCTCTTTAAATAAAATCAGACATGAGCCACTCAGATTAAAATAAATACCCTGCTACTTTCAGTACACACTAACAGTATCTGCCCACTGAGCCCTATAATCTGGTTTAAAGAGAGAGGATGAACTACACAAATGCACAGATCGCTGAAGAAATCATCTGTCTAATATCGGCTCACAAATCTTTAGCTTGGTGGTACCGACACTTAAATGAAATCCCTGCTGATACAGCCACTAGAGGGAACTGCTCCCTGCCTCTCGCCTTCCTACTGAAGAGGAAAGCAGGAATTTGTACAACCAAAGGTCGTAATTACATCTCAAATGTTCACTGCATTATCTTGGAGATTATCTAACAGCTTAAACTTTAGTTGCTCTCCTTACCGAGAAGCTGAGAGCTGAACCACTTCTGATAAACCATAATCAGTGTGACAGTGTTCAAAATAGAACCCCAAGATGTGGTCCATCAGCATTTGCATCTTATTTTGGTCTCTGCATCTGGCATTTTGGGTCAAAGTCAGCAATAAATTATTCTCATAGCCACATTCTTCAAGAACTTTATACTGTGGTTGGCTTGTGACTCCTGCATTTAATTACTGCAACAGCCACTGCCTTGTTGGAAGCAAATCTGAATAAGAAAAACAGAGATCTGCTTGCTTCAAATGAAAAGCAAAGGTTTTCTCTCCTCACCACTTACAAAGCAGATGGGCAGCCACAACTGCCAAAGGCCCATACATTAAGCCATGCAGATGGCTCTGAGCTCTGCCCAAACCCTGCTCTCCATGGTGTTGAGTTTTGTGCTGACATCTAGACGTGCATTTGCAACCCAAACTGTCTAGTCCCTTCCCACAAAACAGACTAAAGAAACAAAACTATCTAGAACCAAGAAACACATCTGAAGTTCACATCCAGACTTACATGTTGTGCCTCAGGCAAGAAATGAAGGAAGGTGTGACGATTGTGAGAATTCAGAGGCAGAGGAGAAAGCCAAATCTGATGGCCCCAATTCCTCAGCCATTCCTTTAGCCAGAGTTCCCCCTTTCCTAGGCAACTCCAAAAGCCTCCAAGGTGCCAGCAAACATCAAGCACGATCCTCAGACAGCCTGCAGACCCCAAGTCTGCTCTGAGTGGGGCATGCTGCAGTTTCCCCAGTGTGTGTTTGCCCTGTAAGCAAGGAGCACTGTTAAAATTTTGCTCATGTCCATCCATACGACATGCCCAGCATAATCTCCCATGCTTTGCATATAATGTGATCACATGTGCACAGAAACACAGAACTTCACCTCTTCTTGTCTGATCTGCTTGGACAGCCTCAGGCAAAAACCAGTTACAGTCATGTTTACAAGCACAATGCTCTGCTCTGAGTTAAGTATAAGTGTCTTAATAATTGATGCTGAAGTGGAGAATCTGCCACCACACCACTCCCTTGTTGAATGCCATAGCAGGCTGGGGAGGACTTTTGGGAGAGCTGGTTTTTCCCTATTGTTTCTACATTGCAGCAAGGCAGAGAAAATCTGGCTTATAAAGCAAACCTGGCCCTTTCAAAGATGCTAAGCTGGAACAAGATGTTCAAAAAAGCATCAGAATAACAGTCTGATACTGACACACCCAGAGCTTTTCCCATTCAGAGTTTCCAGCATGTTTGCTCTGCCTTTCAGGTTTACAGAGGTGAGTTCAAATCAAGTGCAGACAGGCTGTCAGCTCACCAGCATTAGCCCAGAAGTAGCAGGAGCCCTGACTCTGTCCTGACAATCCCAGCAGAGCTCCAAAGAGCATAAACTATTGCCAAACACTGCTACAAATACACTTCCCTCTGTTCCCTCAAGACTGTGGGTACATTTTGCAAGAGCCAGATGCCCTAGAGTTATGATGGCTAAATGTGCGGGCAAATCCCAAACTTTTATTGTGCCTTCTGGCAAGGCTTGTACTAAGAAGGGCTGCTGATTCCATATCCCCTCTCTCTCCCTGCTAGCGTTGCCATCACTGCAACAAAGCCAAGATTTTACTTCATGCTTCTAAAGTATGGCTCTTACCTGACAGATTGATGGGATTAGGACAGTGGACAGTGATAGCCTTTAATTTCCAAGTAAAGAAGGAAATCAACAGTGTAAAATAATGTCTTGGCTATGCAGAAAAGCCTGTTAGTTTTCATTTAAATCTCATGAAAAATCCGTGACCATCTACTGTTTCTTTTTCTCTTTAGAGCATGACAAACCACAGTAAAGAGGTGGGAGCTATCAGCAAAGTATCAGGTTTGCATGGAGTATGAATCTGTGATTGAACAAGTCATGTGTTTGCTGATCTTGGAATAGTGGCCAAGAAACACCAGATGCACTGAGAGCAGTATTATTTATGTTGTAATTAATAAAAACACATCCATCACAGTTATCCCTGAGTGGGCAAACAGTATTATGACCCACACAAGTACACTGGGCAAGTATCAACAGAATTAGCTCAGCTGCATTTCGCCTCCAGCTATGCAGAGTGCACTGCCTGTGGGCACATATTCTCTTGGCACCTGGAGCAACCCTGCATGATGGTGACTGACCCCTGAGAAGAACAAAGATACAACTGAAAATGGTCATACCTTGTTCTGTCTTTTTTTTTGTTATGGCTCAGGTTTTGTCTACCGAAACTGTACAAGTGAGGGCTGGTCAGACCCGTATCCAAGACCTGACATTGCTTGTGGCTACAATGTCAATGACACCACGAACGAGACAAGAGTGAGTTTGAGGGCTCATGACCACAGGTCTGCTGCTTTGGGGTCGTAGGGGAGGAACATGTTAAGGATAGACTGAATAATGTTGTGATCTAACTCAGGTGGGGTTATTGTTATTGGTGGTTTTCAGTATGAATGCTTCCTGCAAATGATCAGAATAGGTTGCTCAGGGTAAAATTTCAGTAGCTGATTTTACAAGAATATTTATTTGCTAAATAGGAGGAACACCCTTCTCTTGATATGGGCTGATTTCTACCAGACAGACAAAGGTAAAGATGTGATTATGTGTTCCCCTGCAGCGTTCCTATTTCATGACTCTGAAGACCATGTACACCATTGGATACTGCACCTCCCTCGTGACACTGACGATAGCCTTAGTGGTCCTGGCCTCTTTTAGGTGAGGAGAAGCATCTCTGGTTTGTGTTTGGCCAGAACTTCTGGTCATCTCAGCTGACACAAATCTTTCTATTGACTTTCAGGCCAAGCTAAAAATTAAAGTATTCCTAAAAGCCTTCACAGAAATTCAGTGACAAAATTTATCTCTGAGCCTTGACTCCCAGAAAATGTAAAGGGCTGCTTATAATGTGCTTTCCTGTTCTTTCCAAAATGTAGCTGGATGCATGCTGCAGTCAGCATTTGCAGCAACTCCCTGCTGAGGTCTTCCCATGACTTCAGTGTCCCTTGGGCAGAGTGTCTTTCTCCCTGCTGTTCTTTACCCCACTTCAGCCTGTGGCTAAAACTTTGCTCTAAGTGTCACTGCACTGACTTCTGGCAAGGCGTTTCAGTTTCTATCAGCAATCTGACAGTCAGCTTATCTTCACACACCCCTGTAACCTGGAATTTGTACTGCACCTCTTACTCAGTGAAATTAATTTCCCTTACAGTAAGCATCAGGACAGCATCTCCGGGCAGAACGAACCCAACTATTTTGCAAATTTATATTCAGGCTGCATGGCCTCCAGACACCGATTATGTGGCAATTTAATACAGAAAACATTGCAAGAACAAGTGAACTGTGCTGGTAGAATAAATAACTTCACCCAGGTGTGAATAAACACCTTAGGTTTGTCTTACTCCAGAAAGGAGGGAGGGAGGCTAGAACAAGCATATTGGCATGAAATTACATTTTTCCTGGCAACAGTTTGTTTTAGTACCTGAGTGGAGCAGATGTGACTGCAGCTTTTTAAGGTCTTCTTTAGGATATCCCGCTTGGGAGATGAGTTAGTCTTACTTTCACAGAGAGAACAATAGTGTTCTCAATTTGTCAGTTTAGCACTACTAAGGGTTGAAACCTGCTGTTTACAGTCACAGGCTCCCCACACTGGCAAGGAATGTCACTTCACGCGATCTCCCTCTCTTTTTTTTACAGAAGACTTCGCTGTACAAGGAACTACATCCACATGCATCTCTTCACATCGTTCATTTTGCGAGCCTCATCCAACTTCATAAAGGATGCTGTTTTGTTTTCCTCCGAAGACACAAATTACTGTGGGGCATACACGGTAACCCTCTGTCTTCCAGCTTGCTCCACCTCTCAGTTTCCCGGCAGGATCCTAGCAGGATCTAGTGTACAGGGAAGGAAATCTCCATCCCAGCTCTATATTCATCATGAAGGGTTATGGGAAAAGAGACATATGCTCTGCCCCTTCTCCAAGAATGCATTAAATATTTCTGACTTATACTGCAGTGTGAGATCTGATTGTAAGATATGAGTTTGCACTCAGAGAGTTGGGAAAGGAACCTCCCAATTTTTGAAATATTTTTGCCTTTTTCTTTTTATTGGCAGCAAAATATTTTGAAAATTTGGGCATGTGGAGGAGTGAGTAACACTGGAGGGGATGGTCAATGCTTTAAACTAAAAGATAAGAAATAAGGAGAGAAACAAAGTTTTTTGTTTTGTTTTGTCTCCCCCCATCAGTTTTGCTCGATTTTTGTTGCTGAAAAAACATTTTGGGCACATTTTAGTTTGTCTTTAGCAACCGTTTTTCAGGGGAAAAAAAGATTGACAAATACATTCACTTGCTTCTTTAAGGTGGTATTAGTGTTACTGATACTCAGAAGGTAGTAATAGTGAAATTCCTCTGAGATGGTAGCCTGAATCCATGTGCCCATGACACATTCAGTTCTTCCAGTGAGGCAGTGGATTAATGCCTTTAGAAGTGCCAGCCCTGCTTTCTTGTCATGTCAATGCTTGTCTCGAGGACACCCATTTACTCCCCTAATTGCTATAAAATCTCTATTTGCCAAAATTAATTTACAGCTCGGTCTCTCTGTTAAAAGGTAGATATAAACCCAGGCAGAAGTTAATTATCATCTCTTTCCTCAGGCTGGCTGTAAGCTCACCATGGTCTTCTTTCAGTATTGCATCATGTCTAACTACAGCTGGCTCCTCGTGGAAGGACTGTACCTGCACACTCTCCTGGTTATTTCTTTCTTCTCGGAAAGGAAGTTCCTCTTGTGGTTCATCACCCTCGGATGGGGTACTGATTCTCCTTCCTTTGGTAAAAATAACTGGGTTTGTTTTGCCTTTGGGATGGACTTATGAAGCACTAACTAGCTTTTCCAATTGCAGGGGCCCCAACTGTGTTTGTGGCTGCATGGGCAACTGCCAGGCAACTCCATGAAAATATTGGGTAAGTTGTATGGAGGGGAGGAAGCTGGCACACCAGGGAGAGCATGCAGCCCATGTGCGGACTGCTCCATGGGGTCCTGCTCATTTCTAACTGCTGGCAGCCAAGTAAATCAACCAGAATCCCACTGTGGTGGGAGCCTGGATCCTGGTGTGGGTGGGAGTAGCTGAGCAACCTAAGAAAATGCCTCAAATTCCATTTCAGCATTTTTCAAGGGTAGAACGTAGCCTTCAAGTACGAATTCAGCCCATGATGTTTTCAGTATCTGTATTTGACTTTCAGAATGGCGGAACTTTGTTCCTTTCTGTTTCTCCCTTCCAAAATTTTGAGCAGTGGTTGTACTTTATGAGAAGGTCATACTGCTGTCTGCTGCTGGTGGACAGTTTTCTGTAAGACACATTGTAAAACTAAGTGAGAACAGGAACTTAATTTTGAGGAGAAGGGAATAGGGGCCTACCTGAGGTGTAAAACAGAGTAAATCTCTTTGAAAAGACACCAGTGTTTTAATAACTGACTGCACCTTCTCTTCTATTTTTACAGGTGTTGGGACATTAACACTAGTGCTAATACCTGGTGGATCATTAGAGGCCCCATAGTTTTGTCTATTTTTGTAAGTCTTTTCTGGGACAAGCAGATTCAAACTGTATTTTCAAATACTGTAAAGTCAGAGATCATCTACTCAACATGCTTTAGAAGTGTGTTAATGAACCAATCTTAGACATGTGTCTGAACTGGTGTGACACATAAATTACTGCTTAAGCAACTTCTGCTCAGCAGGACTTAGTCAGTAACTAATGCCCCGCAGCTAAGTTCACAAGGAAAGCTAGAGTGTCCTCCCAAGAAGCAAGAGCCCAAAGAAGATCAGATTTCCACATCCTGTTGATTTCATATGAACTTGGCTGGCTTGTGGAAGCTTGTTTTGCACTGTTTCAAGGAAGGTTCCAGAAGAGGAACAAGTCACTGTACATTTCAGTACAATTGCCTTTATGTCTCCCAGTCAATACCCCTCTCAGCAAAACCAAAACCAATTTGCCTTACATGACCATGGTCTTTTGTTTTCATCAATGAAAGCAGCTCACAGGCTGCGCACTCCATGTATTAGCGGACACCAATTATACTATAACGGCGTTGCTCAGTGAATTAAGGCACAGGGATTGAAACTCAGTGTGAACCTGCCCAGTACAAGGCAGTAGTGATGACAAGACCAGTTTGGTGCATGTAACACTCAGTAGCTGTGGTTTGAATATTTGCTGGTGCTCATCTTCAGAGTCTTAAGTACCAAGGGGCTGGAGCTGCTGCTTGGAGATAGGCATTCTGCCTGGTGGAGGTGCTCTGGGTCAGCCCACACTGCAAACACCTGTCTGAACCCCTAATCCAGAAACATGTGAACTGCTGGTTACTGTCAAGTAACCTGCTGACACTCCAAGTGAGAACCCAAGAGCTGGCTGAAGTTTTTGCATTGTCAGTGAGAACAATTATGTTTGCAAAATACAAACTGCAACACTCACACCCCCTTGGAAACCCAGGAAGCAGAGATGGTGGGTTAAAGTTCTTCTCCATCTACCAGTGAGCAACCCTGCAATCCCATAAGACAAACAGAAGACCACTGAAGTGATTTGGGATCAATTGAATGTGACCACAGCATTTATCTTTCTTAATGAAGCAACCCCCTCACACTAGGAGCCACTCAGCAATATTAAATGCCAACAAGACCCAGACATTCTGCAAAACAAAAAGCGCAATCTTAGCTTATCTTTTGGCGGCCACCACCTGCTATCACCTTCCAACTTCCCTCAGAATGCGAATCATGTCTAGTTTAGCCACCAAGGCAGCAGCCGCCTGCATGACTCTGTCTCTTTACCCCAAAAGAGGCTTTACTCAAGCCCATAACCAAACAAACAGCCAGGTCTTAAGAACACAAATCCAATCTCTGTATTCCTCACAGACTCAGCAGTTCAAAGAGCAGAAAATCAGCACAGATAAACACCTTTGTGCTCCCAGACTCACTCACACTCATTACTATGTTGCCTTCGGGCAATTCCTCCCGGCAGAAATCCAGCCAGCCCCTCTCCCTTCCCCTGTGGTTTTCACCGGTGAAGTCCTGCTCAGCCTACACGGCTTGTGCCTGTGCCTGGCTTAATGGGTTAAAAAATCCAGAATCCCCAGACCTGAACCTCCTTTTCCTCCCAAATCCCCTGAAATATTTCAGTATTTCCTTCATGTGCCCCACCTCTAGTTCCTCCCAGCTCTAGTCCTTTCCTCATCTTTCCCCAGCTTCCCCCAACTTCCAGCCCTCTCCAGGCACCCTAAGCAGCACAGACTATGCAGCCACATTTGCTCCCTTTCCATCCAATAATTTTAGGGAACCCAGGGACTTCCTGGGTCTGTCTTTTAGGGAACCCCACAACCCCAGAGCCCTGCTCCAACATCCACAAGCACATATAAGCCACCACGAAGAGGATGCACCTTTACAACGGTGTTTCCAGGCACAGGGAAGGGTTAAGGGCCTGACACAGTGCAGGGTGTTGCAAAAGGGCTGCAGGTCTTCGGGCTGTGCAAGATCATCCTGAGGCTCAGCCTCCCCGGGAACTCCCACTCTTTGCCTGAGGGTCAAACAAGCACTGCAGAAACAGCTATTGCCTCATCTTCACCCAAAGTGAGCAGCAGATCTGCATTCTTACCTGATACCCACCCTTGGAAAGGGGGAAAATGCAAAAGGAAGAACTTCAGTGTTGGACTCTCTTCTTTCTCCACTCTGAATTACTTTGCGTCCATGATCCCAAACCATGTCGTGTCTTTTGGCAAGGAACATATGGCACTTGCAGTCCCAGTTAGCAAGTGATAGCTTCAGTGCTGCCCCTTTACTGGCAACCAGAGTGGTGCCAGACTGTGTAGAGAGGCTGTCTGAACTCCATAGCTAGAAGGGATCCTACCGATGCATCTGGTCTCCCTTCCCTTTGGTGATTTGCCTGGATAATAAACCCTGATAATCTCCAGAACTAAAGCTGCAGCAAATGGGCAGGGAAAACAGCCAGCACCCAAGCCAGGGTGGCCATGCAGGCTGAAGAGGCAGGGACAAGAGATGGGGATGGGGACATGGACACAGGTAGACCAGTCCCAGTCCTGCTATTCTGCCTGCTTTGCCCAAACTGACTCTGCTGATAGTTGACAGTCATGTAAGTGAATACTGGTTTTGTTGTTTTTACATTCTTACCTTCTTTTTTTTCCCCCCAGATTAATTTCATTCTCTTTGTCAACATTTTAAGAATCTTGATGAGGAAGCTCAGCTCGCCTGAAGGACGGAGCAGTGATTTCAACCAATACAAGTATGTCCCCTGCATGCCATGCAAGCCCACCTAAGCTCTTCTTCCTCCTTCTACACCAGCTTCCCTCTCTGTTTTCATTCTCAGGAGACTTGCAAAGTCAACACTCCTCCTCATCCCTCTCTTTGGGATCCACTACATCATCTTTGCTTTTTTCCCTGAAGACGCAAGCAGCGGCACAATGGAAATTCAGCTATTTTTTGAATTGGCTCTTGGATCATTCCAGGTAATATTTGACAAGTTACTATTTCTTTAAAATAAGAAAAAGAGGCAGAGCATCTAATTCTGCAACAGAGCAGAGTGCCAATGGCAAAGCGAAGCTGTCTGGTTTCCCTTGAGATGCCTCATCCCCATTCAAAAGTTGAAACAGCAGTTCTGTGACCCTGTTTTTTATCTTTTAGGGCTTTGTTGTGGCTGTACTTTATTGTTTTCTTAATGGTGAGGTGAGTTTTGTATATATAAGATTCCTTTTTATTGCTGAAGCATGCCTCATTAATCAATAGGATACATTCCCCAATGAATTACATGTTTTATCTGAGTGTTTTCTTCCCAGCTACCTAACATCACTTGTAAAATACCTTCTACACCTGGAAAGCCTAAGCAATTATATGCCAGATGCAAACTTCACCTCTCAACTATTGCAAGCCTTTCATCAATCAGATAGCATTATTCCTGTCTGGGAATGGAGGGTGGGAGCACCACCCCGCACACAGTCACACTGACAACCGACTGGTTCTGATGTATGGTACTGTTATCTGTGAAGCCGTGACTGTTTTCTTGGCTTGATCCTTGGGAGGGAATTTATCAAAAGCTAAATCTAGTCCAAGTTTATTAGGATTCTCCTAAGGTAAATCTTTTGGTAGAGGGACCATTTCCTTTGTAGTTGCACGGTAACTCCCAGGTTTCTGGGCTACAATTTGCACTCTGAAATGCTGCTGCTGGTAGAGATGGGGGGGAAACATTATCCAGACCTGGGATATCTGGAGGTAATTGGAAAGTGGGGGAAGGTGGTGGGAAAAAGCAAACCTAAGAAGAAAAAGTCACTTTGAAATGATGGAGGGGTTTGAAATACTCTGACCGATCCCTTAACAAGGTTCAGAAAAAATTGTTTTGTAAGAAAATCTGCATTTTTTTTTTACCTTAGAGTGCCAAAATGTCCTATTTTTATAACTAAAATTAGAATTCTGGAAAAACCTAAACCAAACACTTACTAAGGCCAGCTAGATTCTCTGAACTGTTTCACCTGAAATTAAATATTGTGTGACTGTAAAAACAGTATCACTGAAATAGTCAAGAAACAGGCCCTACCCTAACCCCTTAAACTGGGGTTCAAATAAACCCAAACCTTGGCAAAGGTAACTTGCTCTCCTTTTCCTGTTACACTGCTCTCCACAACAGGCCTCCAAGATAAACCAGCTAAACTAAGTATTTTGTGACCTCTCTACCCAGGTTCAGCTGGAGGTTCAGAGAAAATGGAGACAGTGGCATTTAAACAAACACTTGCGTCAGAATCTCAGCACCTCGGCGAGTAACGGAGGGAGCGGCGTAACTCAAGAGATGCACATGGTGAGGTCGAGCCCACCAGAGCACAGGAGAGAAACCCTCCAAAGATCAAGTGTGCTTTAACACTCTATGCCTGGAGGATACCTCCATGCTCAGATACACACGGTTAAGTCCCATGGACTGAGCTGGGAGTCTTGTCGTACCTACCCAAAAGGAAGACTTGGCTGTAGATCAACAGTTCCTGAAGCACATCTGTTCATGTATATCCTGTGTAGCACCACAGTTATTTTGCACAGCAAAATGGGCCAAAAGATTAAGCTCTTCCTTGAGTTTCTAGCCACAGTAATTTGTGTTTCTTTCCACATCAGTATTTTGCAGCTATTTCTACCTTAAATGTGACCTTTCATTTTCCATGTGGCTCTCCAATATGTTCCAGGCTAAGCCAGGCTGGTGAGTTTTAGATTTTCTCTATTTCTTGTTCTGTGTGAGCTGGGAGGACATTCAGTTTTAGTTGATTAAAGTTATATGTCATCCTTAAACACAGCCTGTGGGTTTGAAATGCAAAATTAATTAATACCCAAAATTTATCAAGGTTCAAAGCTTTTGTCTTTTGTCTCTTTTACCAGTGGAAACCTTGGAAACAATAGTGGTTTAATTTGGATATTTGAGTAATTTTGAAATAGTAAAAAAGATATTATTGCATATTACGAGGGTGGGCAAAAAAACTTCAAAGAGAGCTCATTTCTATTGTGTCTGTATCTCTGAGACTTGACCAGTTTGCCTTTGGAGGGAAGAAATGAAAGTACTTGAGACATTTAAAACTCGATTAACTGGACGGTAGAACCTGTCTTGTGGAAAACAATAGCGTATTGGCTACCAAAAATCTCTGTAGAGACTACAATCACCCAGTGTGCTGAAATCTGCAAGACGGCCCACTGTAATATGCTGTCACAAGTTATCTGAGCTATTACAGCTTTACGTTTCTATGGACATAATTAAGAAAATTTCCCTGGTTTAAACGGGAAAAAGGATAAAATAATTCGTCCGACAAATGTCATCAAGTCGCCTACTTGATTTTGTACCCGCATTTCTGTCTTTAGGGCGACTCTTAGCTGGGTTTCTTTCAGGGCAAAGATGACTGAACAGAGAGCAATTGGTGTTTATCACTTCTCCCTCCTCCCAATCACCTAAAGACATTGGCAAAACATGCATGGTATGTCAAATGCTGCCTGAGTGGCACTTCCCAACCCCCTCTGCCAAAACTCCCCTACCGAGATTTTAGTCACACCAAATGCCTAAAGGTAGCCTTCTACCATTTTATCGGAAGGCAAACATGCTGAGAATTTCAAAGGATGCATTCAAGGTTAAATAACCTGCACAAGAGCAGGTTTGTGAGTGCTAATAGCGCTGTTTGAAACTCTGAGATTATACAGGAAAAAATTTTTTTTTCCCTCTGCAAGTGCTGAGAGTTATCCCAGTTTTCTGCACAGCCCCTTCCTGGTACAGCAGGCAGTGCAGGTCACAGGACAAGGGGTATCCAGGCAAGGGAAGGCACTCAGCAGCACAGAGGGCCTTGCTTTCCCTCCAGACTCCTCTGCCTGGCTGGCTTTGCTGGGTGATGCAGGTCAACCAGCAGCAGCAGAGTTGAATCTCTTTAAAGCCAGGGGTGGAAAAAATCAGATATAAAGCAATAAACTGGCAAGTGTTTTCAGGAATTACTTTTAACTTAAAATTTTTGAAATAGCAAGGTTTCAAGTTGACTTTGTCCCTTAAAACTCAGCCAAAACAAGTGGAAGGAAGAGCAGAAGAGGAATCAGTCCTGTGACCGAGGGAGAAGTGAAAGCCCCTCCATGAACGTTTGAGTGAAAGATTTCACTTTTTGCTGACTCACCCAAGCCAAGCAGAGCCTCCAGACTCCTTGGGAATTCGCTCTCTCAGTGCATTTAGCAAGTCAGATACTTCTGAAACTATATAACTTTAATTTTCTCTCTGGCCTGTGAATGAGACCAAGAAGAATGAAACAACTTGTATGTTTCCTGTCTGAGAATTAAACATTCATCAGTCAAGCCAAAGCAGCGGTTTGTTTTAAATACAAGTGCCTCATTCCGGCATAAATGAAGAAATATAGATTCAGAGATACAATAACATGTAATTAATTTGATCTAATGCAATTAGTGGCTCTCCCACAAGCCAGTGTAAGAGCTCAGCCCTGCAGTCTCCAGTTAGGACCAGCACAAGTGTGGAGGGGGCTCTGGCTGAGCTTGATATCTATTTGTGCAGGAGCCCTGGTGAAACAGGGGCAAACTCGGAATAAAATGCTGGGGTTATATATACATAAGTATTTAAGGAAAAAAGTTCTAGAATAAGTTATTGTCTTGCATGGCCATTTTGTTTTTATTTGTCTTGTCTGAAATAACTAAAAAAAGGAATTATTCCCAGATTCTGTATTGCACGTTTGCTTCAGGCATTGAGCACAGGCCTGGTTTGTATGAAGAGCTGAGGCTCCATAAAAACTCTTGGATGTCAGCTGACATTCAGAGTCCTCAGCTCTTTGAGGAGAGCATGCCCACTTGGAAAGGAGCCAGAATAAGGCAGCCCCAGGAACTATGATGCTGTGACCTCACGCTGGTTCCGCTGGGCCTTGGAAACTGCTGCCAAACACCACCGCAGTGGAATGGGTTCTCACTTTCTCCATCTCCTGCAGGCAGTGCAAAAGCTCCCTGCCCTGCTGGGGATCTTGCTTGTTTAACTGTGATAAAGGATACCAAAGGAAAGAGCAACTTAGCTCTGGGAACACTGACATGTTTATAAGCAGATGAGGAACAGAAATCTCAGCGAGCAATGCATAAAGCAGGAGGTGAAGGCACAAAGGCTGAACACGAACTCCATATTCAGAGTTCACCAGCTTCTCTTTCATTACACTTGCTCCTGGGTATTCAATGTAAAGCAAGTAGTTGTTAGCAGTAAACAGGACCTGAGTACCACCTTTCACACCACTAGTTGCCATTGTTCAGGGACACTGGTGACAGCCTCTGGCTATTCACTCCAGGTTCCCTGAGGAGCCAGTTGTCCTCCTGCAAACCAGCAGGGCAGGCAGCAGCTCCAGCAGTCTGAGCATCAGCAGTCTAAGAGCTGATGAATTTAAGAGGAAATGATTAATGGATTTTCTCTCCACACAGCAACAAGGAAGTTCCCAGCAAAACTATCAGAAGCAAAAACAGTAGTTGTGCCGTGAATAATTATGTTGTGCAATGCTTGAATACAAGGGAGCTGAAATGGATTGTTCAGAAGGGGTGGATAAACGTGAAGGTAAGAGGCCCCAGGAATTCAGGCAACACCCCTTTCAGGACATTGCCTGGGGCATACCTTGTTTTCAACCAGAAATGAGGTCCTTCTTGCATGTGCAAGCTGACCTGGAAGGCTGAGAAGGAGGGCTTAACCATAGGCCCCAGAAGAGGGAAAGAGAAGGCAAGTGAGGACAGTAATCTTCCTGTAATCACCTTCCCCCGACTTGCAAAAGCAAGCAAGGCTCAATCCCATTCCAAGCACAGCTGAAGAAGATACTGTAGACTTAAAATCAAAATAACCTTCTCTTGGGAACTTTGCTTGAGCACAGAGACTGGACTACATGACCTCAGTGGCCCCTTCCAACCTTAACTATTCTGTGATTCTGTGAAAATACAGTCCAGGAAGGAGACATCTGAGCTAGAATGCCCTGTAAAGTTATTTCCTTATCCTTAGCCACAAGCAATGGCTAGTGCACAAGTTCCAGTTAAAGTTAGTAACTAAACCTAAACGGCTCATTAACAAGAAGTGATGTTCATTACTCTGCTTTTAAGAGATGTTCAACAGTCTGAGACAGGCCAATGACCTCTCCTGTTGGAAAGAGAACACCAGGTGCTAATTAACTTGAGATTACATAAACTAATTCAGTGGTGCAGCTGGGAATCTGTTTTCCTGCCGTTTAACTCACCTGTTAGTACAATGAGCTCAGAGAAAACGTATAAATATATTTGTACTCAGATACCACTTCTGCAGGCCAAATAATCAGAGCTGGGGAAAAGAGCAAGGATGCTTCAGACATGGCGTACAGTGTGGGAAAAGGAAGGTGAAGGACACAGGAAAAAGCTCTTTAGCTTGTAAACAGAGCACATGCAACAGCAGGAAATCATCAAGAGCCTACAGGGTTATCTCCAGTTCCCACGAAGCAGCACAGCTGACTGCCCCACTTGTTTTGCAAAACACGAAAGCAGTGCTGGCTGCTTGGCATTGCTTAGTTCGTTTGAACACACTAGAGGGAAAAGGAGAGGGGAGCGTGCAGTGGCCTCAGTTCCCTTGCTCAGAGCTCGGCGAAGTGCCAAGCAGTCATTTCTTCACCACTCTAGCTGTGTAAACACACAGAATGGTGCCTGGGAGATTATGTAAAACCCCACTCATCTCCTTAAATCTGCACCCCAATGTCTAAATTTAAAAAGAGAGACTTAAGAGTTATTATTTCAAATAAATTTATTTAACAAACTTTAGGAATATTTCTTGAAACTTTCACAGCCTTCAGAAAATGAACAGTGACACACTGCTGCACAGGTTGCTGTATACAATGACGTCTGCGAGACAATCAACCCTGTTTTGTACTATTTAGCTGTCAAAATGCATCTTCTCCCAGCTTAATTAAGTCAAGCAGTACTACACAAAACCAGCTGGAAAAAAAAAAAGATACAAAAGGCCTCTTTCTCAGCTAGCAGAGAGGATCCTAAAATCACTCACAATTGCACCACATCTAGGGTGAACTCAATGGCCAATTGTCCACTGCCTCTCTCTAACCAAAACAGGAGGCACGAGCCTGGAACTCAGTCTGGCTATGGCTGCCTTCCAGTGAAACAGACAGGGGCACAGCCTCCCACAAGCGTGAAGGAGTGTACATGCAGAACAGATTTCCAGTTTTGGATGTCACCAAAGTGGCACTCTGAAGTTACATCCACGTTTCTAGACAAGCCATAGACATGAAGGCAACTGTCCTGCCTGGCTTGGGTACCCGTGGGCACCACAACTGAACCATTGGTTAGTTAAGGTACTGTAACACCTTGCAACACCGAAGTGCAACGGCCTTCTGCTAAAGCCAACAGCACTAGCTCACACAAGCATCTGCATATTCAGCCCACCAGCATGTCTTCCACAGTGTAGTTCAGCAAATCAAAAACACCTTCACAAACAGATACAGTCAGTGCAGTTATCCAGAGGCAGGTTAAAGGCACAAGTCCTTCTTGAAAGTGGGTCAAGAAAGACCAACAAAGCCCCAGACATTACCAGAGCTTCAGGAGCTGGCTGGGCACAGTTCTCTGCATAATCTTGTCAGACGAGCAGATTCATGTACAAAAGTACACTGGTACTGTCCAGAGCAAGCCAGGTCTGAAACTGCATCATAAAACAGGCTTAGGAGTGTTGTCTTAAGTTACAGAAATCCAAGAAGGAACAGGCACTGCCCTCGTGAAGGCAAGAAAGTCCGCAGGAGCACAATCACCAAGTGTGGTGCATTCTGCTCAGGCACAGTTTAGACTCAGCTTTCAAAGACAAAGCTGTTTACTCGTGGCTCACCTACACAGCCTTTTTCGGCCTCTGTGCTACGATGCTTTTGTTCCAGGTGAAAACTTGTGTCAAAACTTGTTGCACAGGAAATTAAACCGTGCTCAACAGCTATCACATAAGCTATAAAAATGTAATATGTAGGAACATTAGTTCTAAAAAACAACAAGCAGCTTTACCAATGGATACAAAACAAACAGTAAACCACTAATCCTGGAATACTGAGGACATTTTTATCTGTGGGCAACCAAACACTGTTTGTTGGACAGGGAGGACATGTGTAGGGCAACCAACTTCTGAGGTCTTCTTTCCTATTACATAAGACACCACGGGGAACTTCAAAGCTGCAGCAATTTTAGAGATCTTGATTCAGACACTAGCAGGAGGAAGACCAGTCTTAATATAATTTTGGCCAAGTCTCTCTGTATCTCCACCAGCTATGACAGATTAGAGCTGCACCCATCAGCCCCTCCTTAGGCAATCACGGGCTGCTTCTCCTCCCAGGCTCACTGTTAGTAAGGGGAAGAAAAGGACTTGATATGGTCAGTACTTAGAGCTTTCTCCTCCCGTAAGAAATGCTACAGGAGGCGCTTAGCTTACAAGATAAGCAGATTTTCCAATGCCCCAGTGGAAACCCCCGACAACCAAAACACACCCCAGAAATTATGGTGGTCTGCCCACTGCAACACCACATGAAGCCACTGCAGAGCTTGTTCCTCTTGCCCAAAAGAAACAAACAACAACAACAAAAAAAGAAATACAGAGCATTGCCCTGTTACCATGATCTTTGCAAGGGCTGTGAGGGAGCCAGTTTGGGTGACCAATCAGCACATGCCATTCAGGTGTGGCAGAAGAGTGGACAGTGGCGAGAGGCCATAAGCACAGGAACGTGCACTGCTGCCTGAGGAAAGTATTGCAACCCTTCCCTGTACACCAACATCACCCAATGCCCTCCCTGACCCCAAGTCAGCACCTCTGTCTGAAGGGTCCCCAAAAAACTGAGGGAAGAACAGGCACAAGGAACACGCCAGCAGGAAACAAAACACGTGACCAGATCAAGATCTGCATGCCTTCTCTTTCGAAAGAAAAATGGAGGAGTGAGATCCGTGAAGATTTTCAATACTCCATGCCAGTGAGCATGGCCAGGCATAAATCAACTGTCCCTGAGACAGAACAAACCCATGAGACACACCAAAGTTGTGTCACACTCTTCACAGGCTCCAGAATATGAGGAAAAGCACAGCAACACCAAACCCACAGCAGTACAGGTGTTGTGCAAGCCTCACAACAGCACACATGTGATAGATCACAGTCTTCCACACCTCTGCATGTTCGACAGGATGCCCTTGGCTTTAATCCTCTCCTCCAGAAAACAACATTAGAGTGACAGCCATTCCCAGTCTCTGCCTTGCTGGTGTTGCGTAGTGGGTGGGTTTGTCTTCTATAGGCACCAAGACTGACTCATACCTTCCCTCCTTGCACACAAATTAAGACAGGGTATTCTTTTCAAACTTCATTAGACTCTCTTTTTTACAGTCTAATTGGCAAAGCTGATTACACAAAGGCAGAGTTACATCCTTTGCACCTAGATTTTGCCTACCCCGTTCCTGAGGTGCGTGAGGCTGTTGATGTGAAGTCCGCTGATCCCATTAAGGAAGAAGAGAAAGGCAGCAACGAACTCACACCAGTATGTCAGTGTGAAGCCTGTGAAGGTGAGGTGATCCTTCACAAGGATGGAGAAGCTCAGGACTCCAGTGGCTGACAGCAAAAAAGAGACGAGGATGAGAACTGAGCCCATTGCCCATTTCCGCCTTGCATTGGCATCATCACAGACTTGGGACACCATCAGCAGCTCCAGGCCAAATATGGCAATCACAACAGCAAAGGACACCATGCTTCTTATGGGAATCACCCCCACACTCAGCCCCTCCACCTGGGCCAGGCGGAGGTCAGTGACACACTTCAGGACGCTGTCATTGCTAACGGTGCAGAAGTGCCACAGTCCAAAGAGCTGCCCCCTTGTGAAGAGCCAGCGGCCATCACAGATGGAGATGGACGACAAGACCACGGCTATTGCCACGCACAGGATGATCAGGCTCCTGATGAGTGCCTCAAAGAAAGACTTCTTTGGTCTCCGGTGTGCCAGCAACTGCTGCGCCTTAAAGGAGTGGGTGGGGAAGAAACAAAACAAAGTTAACAGTGCTACTTCTTGGTGAAACAAAGGCAGAGGGACAAAGCTGTGGGATTCAGTATTTGAAAATATTTACTTGTGCACATCAAACCCCTTCACACAAGGGAAGGCAATGCAGTTACAGGCTGTACCCGGCAGAAAGGAAGGGTGGGTGAAGCTCTCCTGGTTGCTCGGCTGCACGAACAATGCTCCCACGTCAAGGCCCGGGACCAAGATCACAAAGGCTCTGGGCTGAGCAAGATTCCTCCCCACGGTCCCGCGGCACAGCCTCCTGCTCTGGCAGGGCTGGAGGAAATCACCGGCCCCTGAGAGGATGGAGGCCGGTGGCTGGAACGAGGGAGGCAGCGGGACGGGGGGGCGCCCAGTCCCCAGCACTGCCCTCCTGGGCTGCAGCCAGTCAGCCTCTCCTCCTCCGGCGGGCAGCAGCAGCAGCATGGATGCGGCTGCTCACCCGGGGGACACGCAGCTCAGCTGCCCCGGGACTTGCGAGGGTCTCCGGCTGCAGCCCTCGCGGACCCGCGTGTGAAACGCACGCCCCGTCCTCACCGAAACCCTCCAAGGGGGGCCGAGATTTAATGAAAAGTGGAGCCAAGAGCCCGCAGCCCCCTCCAGCCCGGCTCGGCGGGCGGCGGCGCTCGGAGAGCCACGTGCGGTGGGGAGGGGAGGGGAGAGCCGCGGACCCGCGCAGGGGGGTCCGGCCGACTGCACCCCCGCTGCTCCGGGAAGGGCCGGAGCGACCCCGGCGGCGCAGGGACGAGCTGGAGCACCGCCATCCCCCGGCGGGGCGATGCGCAGCGCCGGCCCGGCGGCGGGAGCGGCGGACGTACCTGCGCCCCGATGGCCGTCATGGTGCCGGCGGCGCCGAGAGACGCGGGCGGGCTCCGGCCGCGGCTCTTTATCTCCCCGGAGGGCGGAGGGCAGACCCTGCGCCCGCCACGCCCGCGGGGCCGGGGCGCCCTCCGGGCCCCCCCCGCGGCTGAGTCAGCAGCGCGGCCCCGACGGGTGGAGCCGGGCTAAGTCGAGCCGAGCCGAACCGAGCCGAACCGAGCCGAGCCGGGTTGCTGCCTCTGTTCCTCTCCCGGGCCCGGCACAGCCCGGGGAGGCACGGCTGTCCCGGGCTGGGCTTATCCAGCCCTGCTCTAGTGCACGGCCGCCGGGCCGAAGGTGTCCTGGGCGGTGGCGATGCCTCCTGCAGCCTCACCCTCTCCCGTGTGTCCCCATGTGTCCCCGCCTGCCCGAGGGCTCGAGGTGTGTTGCTCCGCTGCCAGGCGTTCGCCCCAGCCCTGCCCACCCGCCCAGGACACAGCGCGGGAGCCCCCCGGGAGCTGCTCCGGGACTGCGATGCTGAGCACTGCGGTGTCACCGAGACGCCTGTGGGTACAGGAACACCCCGTCCTGCCCTCCCCGTTCGCTCCCCGCGGTATCTGCGCCAGTGTTTGTGTTCCCCAAGTCGTTCGGCACCGACTCCCGGTACGACGACGGCCTCGCACCTTGGGCTTAGTGTGCATTCTTATCTCTGACCAGTCTACTTAACCTACCTATCTGTACCTGTAAAGTCAGCAAAAACCTCTCTGCTCATTAAGTTTTATGCCCTTGCTCTTTTTCTCTCTCATGTTTTGCCATGCTCTAAGGAATTACTGATTGCTCTACCTTTTTTTGTTTTTTGGTTTTTTTTTTCCCTAAGAAACAGCTTTTAAAAGTCCAAGGAAGTTGATTTTTGCTGTGTCATCAGAAACTCTTTGTTTTACTACCAATTTCTAATTTTGACTCCAGCAGAGAGGTCTGCAGTGACTCTAGAGGGTCCACTGGTTGTTGTTCTGGGCCTCCCTTATATGCAACTGGGTCAGAATTCTGCCATTCCATTTCTAGCCAAATGGAGACAGAAGAATCTCCTTCTCCAACATGGGGTGCTAGAAGTTATCATAACTTTACCCATCCTCCAGCTTCTGTTTCTGAACTAATCAGGTGTCTATACAAATTGACTCATTGTTTTAATCTCTATGCAATTTCATGAAGGGTTTCTGTGTTTCTTTTCAAAAATGCATGTATGTCTGCTATGATTTGACTGGGGGTGTTTTCTCTAACACTATTTCTAGTAAGAGTGTTCTGAACAGCATGTTTACTTTAGTTTTCATACTTTGAATTTTAGTTATACATTCTGACCTTTTTATTTCTCTTTTCCTTCAGAATCCTTTTGTTTAAATGTTTCTTTAAAAAGTTGTACACAATATTAGGTTATATTTCTATCATACACCAAATTGGGATTTTCAGCTTTTGCAACACTCAGCAAATTTTTGCAAGGTTTGTTGTTAAAACTCCTCTTGTGGATTTGTAGTGTGCAACATTTATTGTTTTCTGAACATGCTATCCAAGCTAGCAAAGTTGATGCTTGCCACATACCTTTCACTTCAGGCTCATCAGCTGATAGAATAACTTTACGAAAATCCTGGACTATTTATTCCACAGGTCAAAGGAACATTTCTGCATTGCAGTGTACAGATTGATTACATGCATTTGCTGTTACACCTTCTACTTCTAAGTTCCAAATTTAACAATATTTATGTATTTTTGGCTCAAAAAGCAACAATACCTTCTTGTCTCATTTGTTGCATGAGCTGAACAAATGCTGCTTACATGTTATTCTGCTGATCAAATGCAGACTTGGACAGAAAAATACAACACTTATCTGACAAAATCCTCATGTAACTTACGCATTTTGTAACATAAGGTCAATCCTGAAAAGCATTAGGCAATTTGTCTCACAATTAGCAAAGTCATTAAGCATAGACCTGCATTTAAAACATCTGAGTCATCCTAATGACTTTAGCAATTAACCCCCTAATATTTAATTGTAAGGAGTATTCTGCTGAAAAAGATAATTTTCTTTTTTTCCTGTAAAAGCCCATGGTGAGGTTCTCATAAGTAAATACGTGCTTAAAATGCTTTGATGAATGAAGAAATTAAAATGGTTACTTCTGAAACCAAAACTGCTCCCTGTCATACTTCTATTGTTTAGTAGGTATCAAGTTATCTGCCAAGCCAGTTCTTTGAGGAAGAGGGTGGTTTGAGGATGGTACTTCTGCTGGAAATGCAAAATTGCTTTAATATTTGGTATTTGTTTTCTCAAATATAAACCAGAATGAAACTTGACCTGGAATTATTACCAGGTTTGAATAAGTACTTTCAGATTCACTCTTTCCTGAAGTCACCCAGAAAGGATGATAATAAATAAATAAAAAGAAGAGTTACAAAGAGTTTATTAGCACTTCATTCCTGCAGTTGCTTGGCTGGATATACCTTCTGGTAAAACTGTCTTGGTTTATGAAGCCTGTGAATACCTGCAACTTTTTTAAATGGAATGAATTCATTTTCATTGTCTCATAAAAAACCCCAAGCCAAATATATTATCTGTTTTTTAAAGAGAAATAAAAAAGAAAAAAATTGAAAAATGCCTCTAGGTTGTTATTTTTGAAAATTATGTGTGAAAACAGTATTTTACATTAAAAAGAGGCCAGTGCCTTAAAATAAAAAAAAAAAGTGAAAATTACATAACCTACATAATAACAACACCGTAAATGACCTTTAAAGCAATTCAGAGGTATTTTTTGTTCAGTTGTGTTAATGTAGAGTTCAGTCTGAAAATTACATAACCTACATAATAACAACACAGTAAATGACCTTTAAAGCAATTCAGAGGTATTTTTTTGTTCAGTTGTGTTAATGTAGAGTTCTTGGTATATTGCCAGTTTCATTATTTTGTTTAGAAAGTCCCTTTTCTCTATTGTTTAAGTGGTCATTTCACATCCTATCCCTGGAGAGAAAGTTTTCAGGGAAATGTGTCCATAAATAATGGAATTTACCAGAGACTGTTGTCAAACATAGAAATAGTTTCATCTGGTTCATTTAAAACCATGATAAGTTTAACACTGAAGAATCTATTACCACTTTTCTCCTGCAGAAGCTTGGAGAAGGTCCTGGACCGAAATCTGGGAGTCACCAGGGGCTTAGGGAACAGTTACTCAATGAGGTATTTCACTTCATGGTAAAGCAGAACACAAGTGTCCAGTCTGGGTTCATCTCATATTCAGACTGGTTACTTCTATAAATGCATTTGTCTATTGAATAGAACTTCTTTCTGATCACATCTTTAGCTCTTGGCATAGCAAGTGATCTGGGTAGGCATTCAAACCCTTATTTTTGTCAGATCTCTGTTTTAAGGTGTCTTTCCAGGAAGAAGTTGACCTGATCTTTGAGACAAATAGACCTGAAGTATCTTGCAGACCGAGGTTTTGGGAAATGTGCAAGGTTTGTATTGGGGGCAAAATGTTATTTTTATTGATATCTTCCAAAAAAAGTAAGCATGCGGAAAATTTTATGAGGAAGAAGGAAGAGGCTAGCTGTCTCCTGTCACTGTTCTTTTTCTTTCTCTTTTTTCCTGGTAGTAGATTGAAAATCCAAGCTGAAGAAGCTGCATGCAGCTCAGACTAGATTCAACATAGCTGGGCCAAAATAGAGCTTCTGGAATGAAGCAAAAAGTCAGCAAGTTGCTGGCAAGCTGCTCAAGACCAGCAACTTCTGGGAACACAGGCAGAGTCATCCTAAGTGAATCATGCCCCAGGCAGAAGCATATGTAACATAAGGGGGTTTTGGGTTGTGCCAAAGCCCACACAGCTCAGACCAGCCCCTTATGACAACTACTTTACCTCAGGATTTTCCTCGCATCACTGCAAGTGACTGCAGCCAAGTGGACAGACACATTCTGGCACGTAAAAGCTCCTGGGCAAGATGGTTTCACTTTGCCTCTTGCCAAGATATCTCTCCTGTGCCACGGGAAGGCAGACTGACTACTAGCCAGGGGCTACCACGTGTCCTGCAGCCCCAGGATCCGCCACTCTCTGTTGGATGTCCACAAGAGACCTGGGCTGCTGGACATGGCAATAATACCCAATAATACCTATCACCAAGGTCTGGGTCCTACTGCCCATCCAAATCAACCAGTACTTGTTAAGGCATTTTACCCACTACCTCAGTTAAGTCTAAGAAGAGAGACTTGAAGTAGGACAGATTTAGAGGAGTACAAGTCCTGGAAAGAATTGTGTTTTCACTTCTGATCGGCTTTTGGACCTACCTCAGTATCACCCTGCACAGATCCAACTCTGGGCGCTCGCTTGTTCTGGATTCAGCCCTTTCCAGGGGCGTCTGGCAATAGCTGCACTGGCTTAGAGCATACCTCAAAGTGTTTGCATCTGACCATTCTGACAAATCAATGCTTTGAAATATACATTCATTACAGAAAAAGAAAATCTTTATCCTTTTTAGCACTACTAGAAAAATTTGGGTCCATATTTCAATACTGTGCAATCTGAGACAAATCATTCCATTTCTCAGCTCTTTTATATTTGTTATATGTTTCTCCTCTCAGTAAAACAATGCAAATAAATACTCATATTTAAAAATACCAAGTATGTTAAGCTGGTGAGCTTACTTTTCAGATTCAGAACTTACTCAAACAAGCAGTGTTTGTCAGGAGGAGAAGACATATCACTATCTCAGCCTTTTGGGAAACATAGTAAACATCGGTGCCTTGAACATTTTGGTGGGGACACAGTGTCTCCCTGGCTGTGTTAGCCAAGTAATGTAATTTTTTTTCTTTCCAGGATGTGGAAAGACAGAATGTGGTGATACTTCTTTTGGTGCAGCTCATAATATATATATATATATCTGTACTGGGACTAACTGGGAATGAAAGTTCAAAGACCACTGCAGCCAGGCTCCATGTGAATTCCCTGTTCTAAAGTAACATAACCAAGCTGTGTTTAACTTTCACAGATACCCTGATTCTAGAGGAAATAAAAGCCCACTCTATAAATTATGATGACAAATCTAGAATGGATTTGTGTTATTTGCACTTTAAATAAGCAGCTAAAGATTAATTTATAGATCAGGTATCTGAGTCTGAAGGTACTTGTGGGTAAGGGAACAAAAATTAGATTCTATTTTTGTTTTGTTTTATTACCTTTTACCCTTCTGAGTTTATTACTGTGAATGCACCCAAATGTCTTAAGTCTGTGTAGTATCAACTCATTTCTGTGCAGCTTTGGCAACTTGGAAGACCATGTAACCCATTTTTGGGTAACAGCTATGGTATTTAGAAACCTATCCCAACCAAAATACATTTTCTTTTTTATCTCCCTAATTTGTTATAATCAAATCCCACCAATCCCACAAGATGGCTCAGATGCCCAGTCACCCCAAAGCGGTATTGCCTAATATTGTTTGCCCTGAACACTCAGGGGGAAGAGCAAATATTTTGAACTGCAGAAAATACAATTGTCATTTATTTTTAGCAGTATCATCAGGGTCAAATAAGTTCAAAGGTTAAAATACTTGCACTGTGAAACAAGATCACTCCAGATGAGTACTGAAGAGTTTTTACAGAAAGACAATTGCATATTTCAGTCAGCCTCAGAGTGCTTTTTGGTCAAACTGAAAAATTTACTTCACAGGGTTGAAAAATCTGTTAGGGGCCCTAAGCAGCAGCCCAATACTGATTTGTTAAATCTGTGCTAGGAGTATTGTACCTTCTCATATGCTTGTTACAAACAAGCAAAACCCACCATAAAAAACAAATTCCAAGGAAAACATCTTCGCCTTTAGAGCTTATCTCTAACTGCAGTGGGTGCCAATCAGCCAGTTGCTCTGTGCAAGAGCTAATAGTAGAAGCATGATAGAGGCAACAGTCTTATCACACACACAAGTTAACATTTATTATTGCCATATCCAAAGTCCAGATTCCGTCCTGCATGCTGCAGACTCAGCAAACCAGACCTGAGTGCGTGTGTGCCAGCTGGCCTCTGACCTCCTGTGTGCTGGGCTTGTTTCAGCACACGTCTCTTCCCCTTTGCAAAGTCTCTTCCCCTTTGCAAGCGCCGTGAGGATCAGGATGTTGCTGGCCTTGCTTTGATCTAATACAGAGGAAATAGCAGCAACTCCCTGAGTGGGTGTCAGACCAATCCCGTTTTGCAGCAATGCCCAGCCATCCAAAGCATCTGTTCCTCCACCAGAGTACCTTACTGCAGACAGAGCAATGGTTCTGAAATTATATTTTGGTTTGAGGGTTGCTGCTTCTGTTTCCGATCTCAAGGCTGTATATGATAATGGTTGTCTATTTTTACCGCCTTATTAGTTCAATAAAAGCAATTACCTCTACTTACAGATCTGGTTGTAGATGTTCTTAAACCACCACTGCCCTGGTGTCACTTCTGCCAAAGTGTTACTTACACAGCCCAGGTGCCTTGTACACCGTACCTGCAAGCACTGTGTGGTCACTAAACAAAGCAACATTTTCAGGCAGCCCACATCCCATACATTTACAGACATTCATCTTGCTGCTAAACAACCACAACCAGCCCCTCAACTCAGCTCAGTCTATTTCAACCCTCTCCCTGCAGTGGCAGTACCCACAGTTAATAGCCATGCAGCCAAATTTTGTGTTGCTGCTTCTCGTCACCAACACTGTGCATGGACACCCAGCACTTTTGCTTCTGCATTTGTGCCTTCTGTACAGTGTCTACTGCAGAGCTCTTCTTTCCAAATCTTCATTTTTTCATCTTGCTCCTGAGAGACAAGGTTGTCAAGGGGCAAGCTAAACAGTAAGACCATTGATGTTACTTCCTTAAGGAAGATGAAGGTGCAAGCAGAAAGGTGTTACTACAGTAAAAATAAAGCACTCAAATAGAGACATCCAAGGCAGAGTTCTCAATCACTTGTGTAACTTGGCAAATAGCATTATTTGTAATCCTGGCCAAGAGCGAGCCCTTTCTGGGATAAGCACTGTGTACAGAGCAATGTTTTCCTAATGCCAGACAGGGATGAGAAAGGAGAGCACCACTCTAACGATTAAAGTCTCATGTAAGAAATAAAGCCAAATGAGGAAGGAATATAGAACTTGCGATTCCCAGCCCATCCTTTAGACCCAGCTCCACTGCTTGAGTAGTCAAAAATTCTGACATGTTTTGACAGAAGGCACATTAGCAAAGCATGGCATGCTCAGAGTGCATCAGCTTCCAGCAAATGAGAGCAGAAGTGGAAGCATTTGCCAGTGTGAGCTCCGTTCTGACACAGGTTGGCAGAATCCTCCCAGATAACCAGCTCCACAAAATACAGCTGTGAAGACAGAACTGGCTGTGGAATTTAGGGCTGGAAAAAGAGGTAAAAGCATTTCTTATGCTAAACATCTGCTCTTACCTCTTTCTTGCAAGGTGAATTTAATTAACACAATCTCAAATAGCGGAGCATACAAGAAGGGGTAAAAACCCCCAAATGCTTATTTTACTTAGAACAATAAACAACTTATTTTTCTTTATCCTAGCACATTTAAGAGGGTGAAGAGTAGCTCTAAGAGCATTTTCCAATAAAAGTAGCATAGGGGGATGTATTAATTTTTGAAAGCATGTGAGGTGATCTCCAAGTCTACTACACACAGCAAATCATGTGTAACTAACCACAAAGGTGTTTACCTAGACAAATATGTCATGATAGCTTTCATCCCTATGTGTTTCTATAAATTGCTTATCTGAAGAATATTTAAGTCCACATCTGTTCAGATGCTAACCAGTAAAGCAGGAATTGGAATGCCTTGTCCTTGTGTAAGGCTGGGACTTCATTCTCATATGCTCTATGCTGGAATAGTTCAGTGTTGCATTTTAAAAGCAAAATCTCCCTTTCCATCAGCAGCAGCTCCAAGAGACTATACCAGGCAGACCAAAACAATTAAAAGACTATTTGAGATGGTCAACTGTGTGTTTTCTAATCAAATTTCTGCTGATGATCACTGCAAGTCTTCCTCTTTGAACAGCCCTGCCAGTTTTAGGCCAGTCTGTACATGATTCACCCCTCACTGTAGCCTCAGTACATGGCAACACCAGTACTCTGCACTTACAGCACTGAGAGCACCAACTCCATTGTCTGTACAACCTTTTCTTTCACAGGGAAGGTTTTGTGTTCAGTATTTGCCTTTTCTGTAGACATGGCCCAAAAATGTTATTCGGAAATGGCATGTCCAAGAAGTGTTTTATGAAAGATGGTTTGGCAGCTGTTGACTAAGTCTCAAAGTTCCAGGCAACAAGTATCAAGCCCCTTGTTCTTAGTATACACAGCATCAGAGCTGATCTCCTCCCGATAAGCTTTGTGGTGCTCCAGTTTCAGTGGGTTGCCCCTCATCTCCATGACAAAGGAGGCAACGAGGAGTGGTTTGGCCGAAATCTGCATTGCCCGAACAAGGACTACCGACCCCCTCTAGTGGCACAACGATGAGGAGGTTGGTTTGTTTGACAGATGCAACACGGCAATTCAAGGATGAGCTCAGAATAACCGCTAAGGGATGACCAGCACAACACCTAAAGTACCAAATGCACTTTAATGAGTTCCAGATTTTGTTCCCAGAAGGAATTTATAACGTGTCAGTACATTAATAGGCAGGTACATAACTTCCCCTGAAATACAGGCATGAGGAGAACCGACTATAACACACTAGGCATTTAAGATTACTCTTGGAAACCAGTTTTCCACAGTATTAGAAATAAGGCATGTTTCAGGCGTGCATGTGACTGCTTTATCCAGTCCTCAGATGCCATATTTGGCCTTTAGTTCTTCCACTTTTGCTATGTAAGCTTTCATTGCATCTTCTTTGGACATTCCTGAAGGACAGAACATAGGAAGCAGTCAGATATCCTTTACAGATTAAGATGCCTTTTACAAGTCACAATTCCTTGCTATAGCCTGCAGCAGTTGGGTGCGAATCCACTACTAAAGTTTTACACAAATGTGTTCTTCAGTCATGAGAAAAGTGTTTCAAAGCCAAGTTGGTTTTGTACAGACAGCAACTAAACAGCGTGTTAGTTCTATTAATGCCATTGACAACTATTGCAGGAAAGCTATTCAATCAACTTAGACTGCATTTAGATGTAGCACTGGCCCCTTAAAACACCAGGAAAAAACCCCATTGTCATAGATTAGATCACTTCTTTTTGGCTTCTTGTTTAGAGCGAAGAGCTCAGCTGTTTCTTCTAAAGCTTTCCTAACTGGAAGATGCATAACAAGCAGAGGGAGAGCTCAGTCTCAGGTGTACTAGGATGGGACCTGGAAAATAGACTTAGGTTTCTGCTGCTGTTATTGTTCTCCTTTGTTTAATATCTTGGACTGCTGGGCATTTTGCATTTTAATTCCCTTTCACACAGGCTGTAACTTTTCATGATTACTTCTGCCTTGCAGAGGTAATCAGAAGTGTATTATCATGGCATTCTGAACTTCTAGAACTCTTGTATTATAAGGCAACACTATTCTGTTTCTTGCTGAACTACAAATGCTTTTCTGACTAACTTGCCAGTGGTATTTTTTATTAGTTTTTTTAATGAGACACTTACCTTTCAGAGCACTCCAGGCATCCCACTTTGCTTTACCTTTGAAGTCCAGCATACCAGGGCGCTCTGAGAGAGACGGGACAAGCAGCAAAATTAGTTTGTGTGATCTGGATGTAGGTAACACCCACCTGAAGGCTATTTAGCTCTTAACTATGACAAAATACAATGGTTCCTCTTTGCAGCTGTTACTTACTAACCAGCAGCATTTCAGCAAAAGAGCACCAACTAGTGGGATTCGGGTTTACTGTGCTTTCTGAAGAGCCTGCTGTCACATGACAGCTATCCAATTAAAGAATACCAGCCCTAACGTAAAGCAGAAATACCCTAAGGTCCATTACATGAAGAGACATGAAAATAGAAACTAGTAGCACACAGCTTAGAACTCATTATCATCAAGCTAGAAGTGTGTTTCTAACCTATAGCCCTGCATTTGTTCAGTCATCTAGAGACATAACCTCAAAATTCTAACTCACTTCACTGCAGAACATGGTGTGGCCAAGCAGAAAATGAATGACGTGTATATGGCTATTCTTCAAGTAAATTTCCCACTGTGGTTTTACTTCCTCTCTGTCTCCTTAAAGACAATTCTTAGGACTAACAAATGGAGCTGGATAGCAGCCACAGAAATACCCTTGTGCAGCTCACATGGCACAGTGACCTGCAGAACTAGTTGGCAGCTTTACCTCACTCCAACACAAACCCCATCAGTCACTCTTTCACAGGCTGCTTTTCTGGCCAACTCACGTTGGCTGCTGCTTCACAAGAGTGCGGTCACATACAGAAAAGATGGTACATTCACAGCTTTAGAGCACCACTTCCCTTCGTGAAGCATTACAAATGCTAGGAGTCCAGCCACACCAACAAGACCCTATCTTAAACACAAAGTCAGTTCTTTTCTCCCTCCACGCTGCCCACCTTAGGAGACTGCAATTACCATTTCCTGTACACTTCACTGCCAGCTTTTAATTCAATAGACACCCAATAAACCTCACCAGCTACTAGGTTAGGAGGCCAGCACTCTAAACAAATGACCTTTTCCCTTTCTAATTCTAGCTACTCCAGTGCTACACAAGGTCAGTAGAGACAGGCTTCACTCTGAATGCTACAGGGAGGGCTGAGCTGTCAGTGGCAGAAATATAGCAAGAGAAGTAGCAGAGACATTTTGCGTAGTGTATCTGCAGACATATTTTTGCCACAGTCTTTCTAAAATGTGATATTTTCTTGCAGCTCCTATAAAAGCTTTTTCCCGTTCTCTGGTTTTGCTTTACAACACTATTTTTAGTAGCCGGTCCAGCCTAAATAACCTGTGCGTATCATCCCCCTCGTATTGCAGTTCCACACTTCCATAGTTTGCTTTGCTATTTAAACCTGTTTAACCCGAGAAGTGTTTGCATTGAAGCAGCACCCCTCGACCTGGGCAGCTACTCCCTGAGAGAGGTCTGCAAAAATCCCAATCCCAGTTATTTGCACCGGGCTAACACAAAGGATCCTCACGTCCTCGCTGCACAACCCGGACGGCTGCAGCAGGGTTAATCTAAAACCCAGGGATTGCACAAACCCTTATCGGGCCGCGCTGTGCCCTCCTGCCCGTACAACCCGCGCCAAGTCGGCCCTGAGTCACTTTCTCTGAGCCGCAGGATTGCGGGAAGCGCAGCGGAGGAGAGGCTCTGTCCCCAGCACCGCCGTGGGGCTGGGACGGCACCTACCCGTGTTCACGTCGCCCACCGTGGCCTGTTTGTAGTGGCTGTAAATGTCGAGCATCTCCTGGTCCGTGGGCTGCGACTTGAGCTGCTTCACCTCCTCGGCGGCCTTCTGGAACGCGGCCTGGGGATGGGGGGGGATAGGCAGCAGTGTGTGACGGGGGGAAAATCCGCGGTTACCCCCCGGCGCCCTCCAGTTCCCCAGTGCCCCCCGACCCGACCCGCACCTCGGTCATCGTGACTGCCCCTCCGCCGTCCCGTCCCGTCCCGTC
>JAOXXN010000102.1:30019957-30059989 GCA_026770055.1 Myrmophylax atrothorax
AGACCTACTATTTTAAATGAAGTCCCCCTTAATTACATAGAAGTGTACCAGGAGAACTGTTTGCCTGTGTATGTGGGGCGTTTTTTCCACTTTCTCTAGGGAGGTGAAAACGAGCATTATGTAACAGCTTAGGCATTTCTCAGGGGATAACACTCCCTGCAACATAAGTATGTTAAAAAGGTTTTGGTTTTGTTCATATTAGCACATTCTTCTAGAGCACGAAGTTACTTGCCCAGCAGTTAAAGTATTCAGTCACTTAAACCCCAAACAACATAATTGCATTTACCCACAATTTACTTTTGCACGTTTAATGGGGAGTCTGATGTGGCATCACGCACAGGTACAGATACTGGAGCATGTGATACCCAGTAATGTCCAGTTTGTTTTGAGGCTCATTTATTGCTTCTGTAGGAGTAATGGAAGTGCAACCCTGGAAGACACAATGCTATTGAATTTCTTGCCATGTTTTAATCTTTGCATGAGGCCCAACCTGCGCCTTTGTTTTCCAGCTGTGCCTATATGCAGAGGAAAGGCAATAATTCCTCCTTTTAATGTTTTCCAGGTGATTCAGAATTAATTCTCATGTCATCAGAGAGCTCAACCGTCACAGTGCGCCTCGTTCGCTCTTTTGAGCACCGGAATTTCAGGCCTGTGGTGTACCATGGAGTTCCCTTGGATCAGACAGTGAAGGAGTTCATTACTTTCGTGCGGAAGGGTAAGGGGTGCTTGTCTTGTTCATTCATTTCAGTCCCATGTGTTGCTGCCCCTGCACAAGGAAGTGGAGGGGAGCAAATGAATGGGAATTCTGTGGCTTTGGTAGAGATGCCAGGTTTGTATTTACACCCCCTGTGTGCTTTTCTCCCTCGGATGCAAAGTCTGGAGTTAATAAAAGCCTCCATGGTCAGTGTGTCATGCCTAAATTTGGATAGCCTGCTCCCCCTACCCAAACACCCCTGTTTAATCCAAAAGAAACAAGGGCATTGCTGCATTTGGCTCAGTGCCTCAGGCTCCTTGCGTGGTGCTGTCAGGCAGATATTCATAAATTAATAGTAATAAATTAATAAAATATAGAGAGCCTTTGATCCTGAGGAACTATACCAATATGTGGAATGTGGGCACACAAGTCTGTTTGCTATTTGTGAGAAGAGAGAATCTTGAAAAATTGTTTTTGACACTGTGAGGTCTTGCTGTGTGTGTTTATTTTCAAGTTTCTGTCTCCATCTTGAGCTTTGTGGTTTACTCATCTGTGGGCTTTCTGTTTCAGAAGCCTCGTTGAAAGTGACAGTGAATATAAAGTTAATTGCTGCAGACCAGCCCACGCAGCAACTCAGCTTTAGGGTGTTACCCTTAATCTTGCAGGTGTATTGCCACACACCTAAATGGAGACATTCAAAGGGTACAGAATGATATCATTTGCTTTTTTTTCATGAAGTCATCCTAAACAAGTCTCTAACTGTTATACATGATAACATTTGAGCAACTCCTAGGACTCGTGGCTATTTTGTGTTTTTGGCAACTTTCATTATTCTAAACAGTGATAGGGATGGCAAGATCTTAGGATGCTTTTAGAAAACTATAGGCATTTTCAGAACATACGATAAAGCTGCTGCTATGAAGAAGAAAATAAAAAACAATGCTAAGAAACTTGCTTTTGATGTGTGCAGTATTGCAACTCACTGTACTTGAGAGTGAGCCAGTGTCGAGGCAGTGTCTTGAGCAAGACTTTCTGGGACCTCATTCCACAGAGGGATAGTGCAGTTCCTGGTCCAAAAGCCATGTTCCTTGCTTTACTGTAATCTGTTTTGAGATGAATGGTTAAACTACTGATGAAATCATCGTTTCAGCCTCTTTGCTGCTAAGCATTGCACAGGTGGCTGGGCCTTCTGAGGCTCTGGTTAAGTTCCTGGGTGTCACTGGGAACACTGGCACCAGGGAAGGTGTCATTGTTCTGGCTGTGTCCTACATGCAGCTAAAGAGTTAATTTTTGACACTTTGGCTTCATTTTGTGGGCGGTTCTCATGGCTGCATTTACCAAACGATTCAGTTATGAGTGACCATTGTCAGCTCTTTGTATAGAGAGAGATGCTGTACAAACCATTAAAAGGATATTCCTGGCAGATTTCTGAAGGATCAGACTCCTGTGATCATATCCTAGTTGCACTGACTCACTGTCCTCATAGGTGGTTTTGTTCAGGGGCACTTCATGCTCAAGTGAAGTTAATCACATGTGGAATAACTATAGAATGAGCCAAAGGTTGTGTTTCAGTATTTGATGCTCAAACAAGTCTTCTGTGTTGTGGATTTATTTTGAAGTAAAGGATGTCCAGGATGCATACACTGGACAATAATAGCAAATTAAATATTGGGAAAAAAATAAAGAGAACTTTGTTGTAACTTGGTGCTTTTATTTTAATAGATGTGTCTTCAAGGACAGGACTTCCTCCTCCTTTTAAAAATTACAAGTATGGTAGGTGTGGGGTTTTTTTCTCGTTTTAGATACTGTAAAATGAACACATAATATTTTATACCAGTGTTTATGCAATTTAAAAAGCTAACTACTGTGGAATACTCGTGCTAGTGCCAGTGTCTGCCTGGATTTGCAACTCTGTCCAGCTCTTGTAGCTGGGATTATGCCACTGGGGTCATGTCTGCAGAACTTGACCACTGTTTGAAGTTCCATATTAATCTTTGAATTAGGCTTTGTGTTACATGTTATTTGCTGTTGGGTGCCAATGGTTTTTAGTGTTAATTTTTAATTACTCTTATAAGTGCCTTTTAACTCTGTCTTTGCTCTAACGAGCAGCTTGTGATCTCAAAACACTTTGAAATTGTAGTCCTCTACGTGCTTATGTATTCACCATCTATTTACTAATGGTGAAGTCAGAAAGGATGGTGAAACAGGAGCTGAAGGCAGTAAGTTGAAAATGCTGAAGACTTCTGTACCTTGATAATTTATTTATAGGATATAAGAGAAGCAGGGGAACTTATCTCAAAGAAGGTATGAAAGCTCTTAAATACAAGCTGATGGAATGAAACAGCCTGGTGTGAAACTTAGGCAGACTTTATCATCTAATTTAAAACTATGTGCATGTTTCCTTCTTGTGAATATTGGCATGGACATGTGCAATTCATCTGTTTGGTACAGAGTAAACTTTTAAAATAGACTAAATTACTTCCTTTCTTTGTAAACTTGGGTGTCAGTAACACACCTTTTCCTGAACTTGGCATTTCTGAAGTTCCCTTGGAGTTTTGCTGCAAGTGATCCTCTGTGTCTCCTGTTCTTGGAGCTGACAAACTCCTTCCTCTGTGGTGATTCAAATAATTGAATGAGAAACCTACTTAATGCATGCAAATGGTAATAAAATCTATTTTCCTATTTAAACAAAAAGCTAAGGATTTAATTCTGTGCTCTTGGCGATGGTGAAGCAGATAATGCAAAATGGAACTAGAAAAAGGGTTATGGATTAAGATTTGATGATAAGCCAGTGGCAAGGACTTGAATGTTACTTAACATCTAGGTCATTCTAAGTTTGAATTTGGAGGTGCCCTTCATTCCATCAGTGGCTTTGGCCAGATGAGGGTCCTGTCTAGAACTGCTGCTATTTATTGTATTCCTGGTGTTGCCTGTCCCTGCTGCTAGTTCTTTCACCACCTAGAGGTAAATTTAGTTTTTCCCAAGGCATAAGTTGTGGCTGAGCACCTGATTGTGCCATGTAGGACTGAGCATAACTTTAAAACCTGTTACACCTGTTAGGGGGGGCCTGCTTTTACTGGGATGGTGCTAGCTGTGTGAAAATTTTCACACAGGAAAATCAAAGCCAAGTTCTTCACCTTCCCCTCAGGCTGTGAATCATTCAGGGTCATGTTTTTGGCATCTCTACTGCTTCTTGTCCTTTTGTGAGGAAAAGGCAGTGAGATTCTTGCATGAATAGTGCTAGTAAGAGTCAGATTTTTATTTCTGTTTTGTTTGACAGTGCCAGAAATCTCAGTTCGACCTGGCTGTCTCTCACCTTGCTTGTTTCAGCTTCCTTCTTTCCAGAATTCAGCACCACTTTATTCTCTCAAGATCATATATAATGCTATCATGTTTTTCCTCTTGAATTGGTGCTCTAACTCACCTCTCAAAGCTTATGATTTTCATTTTCTCTTCATTTCTTTGAACGCACAATTCTTGTCCTTGATCTAGAACTCTTCTTGGTCAATGTTCTTATCTTCCTACCCTGTCATTGCCTTCTTTTCACTGATGATGGCAGTGAAGATAGTGCCATCTTGTCTTATAAGCCCTGTCTCTGTTTTGTTTTTTTCCCCCATGAGTGTGGAGCAATATGGTGCATTGTTCACAGAACCAGACTTAAGTGATTTCTTATCTACTTTCATGGAAGATCTATTAACAGAAAAGATGAGATAAAAAATTGGCAATATGATGGAGTGGGACTAAATGGGGATGAAATAGCAAAGGCTGGTGAGAGGACATAAGGCTTTAGCTAGGAGGAGGACAGACTGTAGTTTCATCTCTGTAACAGGAGTTAGAGGAGCCATTTAATAGCTCAGATGAGGACACTGGGTGCCAGTGGTGGAGTTATGAACAAGTAAAATTGAGGCAGCAGTTCAGGGAACGACTGGGCAAAGACTAGAGAAAAGGGAATGTGGCAAAGTAAACAGCTTAAAAATAAAAGGCAGAGGCTGGGTTTATTTACTGTGGTGGAAAGGTTTCATGATTGCAGTATATTTTTTCTGCAATTGCTTGGTCTTTTTGCAATGCTTCTATGCAAGATGGATGCTGGTAATTGCAATTTAATATCTGCCTTGCTTCTAATACCACAGTTATTACAACATGCCAAGGCTGCGTTCTCAGTGACCTCTGTGGTGGAAATACAGAGTATTTTTTAGCTTACATAGTGTTCAAAATGGGCCAGGGTGATATGGAAGCAAACTTGTGAGTGAGAATGTGATCTCTGTTATTCTGATCATCTGAATACTTGCACTCTGTAGTTTATGAATTGGTTTAGCCTATATTTAACTTTGTTGCATCGGTTTCTTACCAGGTTATTTCAACACACAGTGTTCACTCAGTGCACAAAACCAAACTAGAACAGAAAATGAGCACGTGAGCAGAACTGGTTTTTGGTCTTTGCTGGGAAGGGATTGATGTATGGCTCTGAATTTGAACAAACACAGCAGCTTCAGGGTTTGATTGTTATTTTTTTTGAGCAGTGCGTGTCTTTAAGTGCTGACTTCCATTCCCTCTGGCTCTTTGCACTCAGCACTCATCCAGTTGCTTTAGTGACCACATTATTTTCTCCCTTTTCCTCCGCTGTTAAAGCCCTGCCCGCGTAGGCAGAAGAAAATTTTACTTCCTTTTTTCTTTTCCTTTTTTTTAATAATGTCTGCATAATTTCTGAAAGTACTACAGTGCACAAACATATCGGAGATAAAAATTATCAAAGAGGGTGTAGCATTAATAAGAGAAGAGCTTGTACATGTTAATGGAAAACGAACTTACTTAACAAAATTTCTACTGTGGGTGCTTCATTCATGAGAAGGAAAATTTCAAGGATGACCCGATGTGGTCAGGTTACTGTGTCTTAATCACTTACTGCCTATCAGTTTAGCTGTAGTATAGTTGACAGTGCATAAATGGTGTTGGACCTGCCCCAATTGCATGTGTAAAACCTGTTAAAACACTCTAAGTGACATTTAAATTGATGTGTTTTGACTGGCCATTGGGATGGTCATTAGTTAGTTATTGTAATTCAGCCAGCAGACTGAAGCCCAATAGGATGTGGTACCTTAATGTTGCATTGACTGGTTTAATGCTGTGGCTGCAGGGCTGGGAGATTAAGATGTTTTCTCCTCTTTCAGGTTGGATAAGCAAAATTGTTAATAACAAAAGATTTTGAAGCTTCCCCCTTTGTTTGTCTTTTCCCAAGTACAACTCTGTGTTACCTGCTTATTAAGCCTTATTTTAGGAAAACACTGTGTTTTCTTTCAGATACAATGAAGATTATTCACCAAGCACACAAATCTAAGGTAAGATTATTAGCTGTGTTCTTCCCCTTTTTCGTGCTTTGATGCAGGCAGATCTCTGCATTGTCAAACAAGACTGAGGCAGAGGCAATCAGTAAATTCTTATTTTGTATTCTGATTCTCTGATTTGTAGACTGGTGAACTTGTAGTAAGTTTGGAAGATGATGACAAACTGATTTTGAAAGAAGACAGTACGCTGAAAGCAGCTGGAGTAGGTAGGAGTACGTTTGTATTGACTGGAGATGCTGTTCCTTGTGGTTGCATTAAACTGATAACTGGCTGATTATGTTTGGATAGGCTGCTGAAAAGTAAATGCTATTCCTGATGCTCTTTACACGACTTGATAATTATTCAGGGAAGAATTATTCAAATCATTGGTCTGAGGGCAGCAGGTATCTGCACTCCTAATGTTCAGAATGCAAATTGTGATTTTTGGAGGGTGCTTATAATTCTGCTGAGAGTAATTTTAAATGATTGACAGATAGGTTATTAGTACCGTGTCTGCTTAGTCTTATCAGTAACATTTAAACTGATGTTTTGGTTAGAAATGTAAGTAGTGGAACCAGCCTGGAATAATGAAATAAGATTAGATTTGTTTAATGTGCAGCATACAGTGCCTGATAGTCAGATTGCTCAGGAAAGCTCGAGCAGGATCATTTAGAGAATGTGCTGAACATAGCAAAGAGTTGAAACTTGACCTGATTTCTCACATTTTGACAGGAGACTACATATAGGGCATGTCTTTTGGTAATAATGTAAAGAAATGTCTGTCATGATAAAATTGATAGTCCCTGGATGTCCTTTGGGCTTCTCACAAATGTGGCTGAATGACTTTTTGGCAGCAGGGTACTTAAGGGAGGTAGTTGCATTCCACCTTGATATGGACGTTTGCTCATTTGAATCTGATTTGCCTGGCTGGAACACCTCAGTGCCCGTGCTCCAAGTGCAGGGGCTTCACAGGGGAAGCTCCCTCCTGTTCCTGATACACACTGGTTGCACTCCAGCTACTTAATGGGATTTCTTTCTCATAAGTTTCTCGGTTCTTTTGTTTCCTGCCATTTACTTTCTGGGTTTTAGTGACTTGGGATGTCTCTTAAATGTTTTTCTCTGGGTTAAACTGCCGCTGGTCTCAGTGTACCTTTCCTAAAGGTCTTTGGGTGTTGCTATAATATGAATCATAGTTACTCTCTGCGTGTTTTAATGAAACCAGGTCTTTTTATCTGGAGGGGGAAAAAAAGGAAAGGAGGATTACTGGCACTTAAGCCTTATAGATTTTGTAATTTAGTTAGCACAAGAGTCATATAAGCATGATTTTTATCTACCTAAGGTGTAAGAGGCAATACGATTCATGAGGGGGACTGGTGACAGTGCCAAATGTTGAATTAGAAACAACACTGTCAGAGCTACCTTCTTTCAAAAAAGTATTGATAAATATTTATATATATTATCCTTCTTTGAAACTAGGTTTGTAGCTACAACTGTGAAACAATTAAATGTTATCTCAAAAAAGTGTCAAAACATCAGGCTAAATGTTTTAGAGAAAGGAAATAGGAATAGACCAGCCTGTTCTGTGTCTCTGCACAAAGGGAGGGGTGGCTTATTCAGGGCAGAAAATTATTTGAAGCTGCTTTTATTTCTTTTTCTTTAGTGTGTAGAGGATATTTGTGATACAAGTGGAAAACCCTTTCTTTGTAAATGCCATGTGCCATTATGCCGTTTTGAATTTTGGTATGTTCCAGCATATCTTGATGTGAAAATTAGCTCAGTTAGGAATGAGGTCTTTGTAGTAAAATCTTGAAGATTTTACTTTTCTTCTTCAACTACAAGTGGGAAGGAGTAAACCAAGGAAGTGAAGGGTGATGGCATATGCCAGCAGTCCTCATTTTGTACAGTTTCTTGAAAGCAGTGAGATGAATTGAAATCTCCTATTGAGATATTACATATTTCCAACATCTAGTCTGGACAAGATTTATCAGAATAAAACAGAGAATTGCTGTTAGGAACCCCGGGAAATTCTGAGACATGCAGAACATTTTTTCTAAGCTGCAGCTGACTGCCCTTGGCACTATACAGGGTTGGGATAGAGAATTATAAATTATGAGGACATTAGATAAGTATCGTCAGGAAAGCCTCTGTGGTAATGATTATTATTACAGTTATTATCTAGTCAGCAAAGTTAATGCTTGCTTTTTTTTTAAAGCAGTGTGTATGTTAATAAAGTGTTCAGTATTCATTGCAAGCAGTCTTGTCTGTTTTCTAGTTGAGATTCTAAAATCCCTTCTGCTTTTTTTTTTTTTTACAAGACAGGCAGACTTCATTAACTTAAGGTTTAATTTAAAAAACGAATGTGGAACTTATTGGCTCAGCACCTTAAAGAATTCCATGTTTAATAATTGTGAAGGCTTTCCATCAGATTTGTCTCTGTTCTGAATTAGTAATGTTGCTGACTTATTGTTTTAGAAGAGGAAGTCCTTGACCTACTGGGTTGAAAGAATTGTGACTGCTCTGAACCTTTGTGGGTCCTTTAACTCTGCCATATCCCCTGTGAATAATTAGAGGTATTTGAAGGTATTGCTGGAGAAGCCAATTTGTGTCTTTCACTTTGCATATTGTTGAAGCCTCATGAATTAATCATCAGCAGGGCAAAAAATTAACTTCTTCAGACACATATTTTGATGGGTCATGAGGGAGAATGTAAAGTGATCTGTAAAATATTCTACTGATCCTCTAAGTATTAAATTATTATACTTACAGGCTAATTTAATGGAAAGAAAAGTTTCTTTTTCTCTTTCCTAATAGTAAAATGGACAAAAAAAAAGAGTATATCATGCTTTATTATTTTCCTGGAATTTGAAGGTGTTAGAAATGCAATCACTTAATTTGCTGAATGCTTATACAAACATTTCTGAAGACTTGAATGAAACAAATCTTGAAGGGTCTTGTGTACATATTTACCTCTATATATTCATGTTCTTGATGGTTTTGTTTGTTTGTTTTTTTAACAAGGTTCAATGACACCTTTAATACTGGAATCTTTTTTGCAAAAATATGAGGAAGAAAAAACAGATGTGTGGAGAGTTGTAATTGTCTTCTAACATTCTAAATAGCTGGCTTTTGGGGGGGTTCATTTACTAGTGTGCTAAATATTTAATTTTTTATTTGTTCCAGCAAATGAGACGGAATTAGCATTCTTCTGTGGGGAAGATTACAGAAACTACAGAGCTAATCCTGTTTCTGCCTGGTGAAGATCCCAAGAGACTGTTTTGTTTTCCCATACCTGTTGTAAATTTCCCTTATTCTGCTTAATGAGATTTTTCTTAAAGATCAATAAATCCTAGAGGATTGCTTTGCAAACAGTGCAATTCCCTTCCTATAGAAATTAATTTCTGTCAATATGCTACGACTGGAGAAGGAAGACTGGGGGACATAAATTACTTTTTTCTTTATCACTTTTCTTTTTCCTTTCCGTGCCTCTTGTGCTTCAGGCAGTGCCATCTCTGACCTGTGGCACACATTGTTGGTGTGATCCTACAGCAGAGAGTGGCTGCATATGGAGATCATCTAATGCAGAGTAAGATCCCATCACAGTACTACCTTCTAATGAAAATTAAACTAAACCTCCTTTGAATTAAATGAAATGCCCAAATCACTGGGTATTTTAAAGAGCTTGAGAAGAGAATGTCTCTGTTTCAAGTCATAGCTTTGCTTCTCTCATTTTATGTTTGGTCTCTTGTTTAAATAGTGCAGACTAGCAAGTGTTTCATGCTTCTCACTGGTGAATGCATTCCATTATCCTCTTCTCTAGCCCTTTTTAACATGCTTGAAAGGGGCACATGACTGTCAGGAGGCTTTTGTCTTCAGGACCAGCTGTTTCTAGCTTTAATTCATGAAGACACCTCACTGTAGAGGTAGCAACTTGAGTTCTGCCAGGACATCATTGTGCCTAAGTAGGAATTGGGCATTTTTCCAAATGAAGTGAAAGCTCATGGTTTCAGTTTTATTCTTAAAACCTGAAGATTGCGTTTTTGCAAGGAGAGGCCCATTCCGTGAGCCACATGTCTTCAAGACTGGAATTGATTCCATTCTGCTTTCCATGAGACAAATAATGTGTTGCTATGTGTGTTCTTGGTAATTCCCAGCTTTGCTACTACATGAACCAAATTAAGAATAAAAGAAAATAATAATGCATCCAAAGTGCCTTTTGGTAGATACCACTTATCTACCAAGTGTACCAAGATGGGACACTGTGCCTGTAACTGGAATAGGAATGGTGCTGGCTCTCTGCCTTAGCAGGCTTTTTGGGCATAGGCTCTGCTAAATCAATCAAACAAGACTTCATGTGCAATGGGGCGGTCCCGTGGTGTGGGGCGGTCCCGTGGTGTAATGGAGAGCACATACGATACAATACACATGTACCCTCAGCTCTGGATGAGAGCTGACAACACAGTTTTTCCACAAGAGACTTTCTGGAGAAGTCAGCTTATAATTTCCTAGAGCTTTAATTATTTTTTCAATTGACATGTGATACTGAAAGCAGATGTGTGATTTCCGAAGTATCGAAATAAAATTTCTCTTTACTTTAGATGTAGGACCAAAGGACCCTTTGTGTATTGTTCCCACTTCATTTTCTGCATTCTTCCTGAAAACTCTGATTTAGGCTGTTTTGGTAACTGGTGTTACCACAGCTTTGCTTCAAAGTTTCATTCTCTTGTGAAAGTACTCTACCATTTTTTTAGCTGTGGTGATTTTATCTTTGTCTTGTAAGGAGGAGTCCTGTGTCACTGAAGCCACCTCTATTCTTTTGTTATTGAGATGCTGTTACATGTGCCCTGATGAATTTGTGAGAACTTAATTCTTGCCTCCTCTTTCTGTCCAGGCTGCCTCAGTTGCTGGTATCTGCTCCCCAGACATGGGCCCATGTTTCATCTACCTTCTTATGCAGTCTGCCACGTTTGCAGATTTATCTGGCTAATACAGATTTGTACCCATCTTCTCAGACAGTTTAAGCTAATGCATTGCACTCCGGACTGTACCAGCTTTGTTCAGCCAAATTTACAATAATGAAGGTAACTTTTTAGGACTAGATGGTGTTCTGGAGAGATCAGTGTCTCAGACTGGCCTGCCAAGGCATCTGGACGGTGTCTGTCAGCACACTCAGGCTCTCAGACTGAGCAAACACTGCCATTCTTTTCCTCCTGTTCTGGGGATTTGAATTTGTTCTCCAGCCCTTTCAGACAGATTTGGACTGGTTTTGTGATCTCTTTTTCTCTAAGATATTTGTGTTTGAAAGAGTCACCACATTTTAGGAACTGTCCTTTCTGGGCTTGTACAGTTCCAAACTTTCAGTGCCCCTTTGAGTGTGGCACAGTGGAAGAGCGATTCTACAGCATCAGTGAGAGAAACTGTAAATGTTCTCATGCAAATATTCAAGAATGATGTGCCTGGCACTCTAGATTAGCTTCTCTTTCCAAGGGAAGAGTGAGCTCAGTTTGCTCTGACAATGGCACTTCATTGACTCCTTTTTCCAGCAGCACAGCAGAGCCTTTTGTAAAGCTCTCAATAGCCTTACTTGTAAACTGGTTTCCTCCTGAAGTGGTTTTCTACCATGTTTTTTTTTCCTGTTGTTGTTTTGTTTTAATTGAACCTTTAATAATGCTTCTTTCAAATAAATCCCACAAAACCACAGATAATAACTGAGAACATGTTAAGATAGACGATGTTCCAACATTTTTTGGTGGGATATGGTATAGCTTTGTGTCAAAGTAGGTTTGATTCCAGGATTGCTGAGTACTGAATGAAAACTGTGAGCACTGGCTAATAAGTTAGTAAAGACTGAGATGTCTTCACCTGTGTTGTTATGAAATCCTCTTTTTATTGAAGGAAGAGTTGGTACCGTGCCTTGTTATCCTGGAAGAGGTCGTGAACTGCGTTGCTTTTAATCAAAGATGTAGTGGGCTGTCATACAGCTTTGCTAGTGTTCTTGGACATCATGGGGTTAATAAGGGTTCATCTTTTAGTGTGATGTCCTTGAAGCCTTTCACCTTTTTCTTTTTTTTTCTTTTTTTTTTTTTTTTAACAAGAAGAACAATATTCAGAGAGGGTGCTGAAGTAACATAAAATTTCTTCTGGGTTATAGTAGTGTAGCAGGGAAAGGTAGTTAAACTGGAACTCTGGGGTGGTGTGTGGGGCTTGGTTGTTGGAGAAAAACACCACTTCAGAGGGACTGGAGTTTTGGCTGGGAGGTGTGAAAGAACAGCTACTAAAGAAGAATAGAGGAAGTTAGGAAAGGAATTATCACAAAGAGGAAGAAGAGGTAAGATTGTACCTGAATAAACCTGCAAAATGTGAATTGTGCAACCCCCTTGGTGCAGAGATACTGGAGAAGTGCTGCTTTTTATAGTATTAAAGGTATAAAAATGGTACTTTTTAATAATTTTTGGAATTGAACTCATGAACTGCTGGAATAGGCATCTGATTTTTTCTGGCTTTGTCACATTATACTTTCTGCATCCAACAGCGTTGTCTATTTCTCTGTCCAGAGGTAACTATGCTGACATGGACAGCTGAGTTAAATGTGGACAGGTACTAATGGCATAAAAGGAGTCCTCAAAGATCTCATAGCACTGCAGTTACATTTGGGGAACCACTTTGTCCAATGTAAACATTCTGTCTTAAAGGTGATCTAGAGGTATGTTTTAAGATGTGGTGTTTTTCACTCCTGGGGAATATTCAATAAATCCCCTGACAGATCATTTATATAAAAATGAGCATGAAAGTAACAGTCCAGGAGTTACCACAGCTGTGACGGGACATCCGTGGGTTCTGTCCTTGGAAGCTGATAGCCACAGAAATCCTGAGTGTCCAGAGACCAAGAAGGAAAAAACAGAACCTGTGATACTCATTCTTGGTCTCCTATGACTGACAGGATCCTGACTTCATCGGACAGCAGGCAGCTGGAGGCATTACAAATGCCTAAGGCAAGTGCACGCTTTTGCTTATTTTGAACAGTTTGAACTGAGCTTAGTCTTCCTGGTTGGCACCTGATCCTCCTTCCATGACTTCCTTTTCTTAGTACTACTTGGCCCAGATTTGCAAACGATCAATGAGTCAAGAAACATGCCCAGTAGACAACTTTGCTACTTCTCATTTTATTGACTTTACTCCCTATTTCCTATGGAGTCAGAGAAACAGACACCTTTGCTTGTTTCCCCCACCACTTCCCTTTGCTTCTTTCTGCCACCTCTGCTATTTGAAGTGCTTTAATGGTTAGTTTTGCCCCTCATCTGATATGCAATAGCAGCATTTCCTGTGGCAGTGAATGTACTTTTTATAATTTATTCATGCAGAAATATGCTTTGAAATAAAAGGAGAGTTTTTCTACACTGTCACTATTCGTGCACAACAAAAGATCCTTTTTGGCTTTGCAAGAGGACTTGAATAGGGCAGCACTATCCACTGGTCAGTGGAAACAAAAATCTTTTATCATAATGCTTTGTAGGTTGGAAAGAAATTAAGAAGTTACATCAGAAATGCAAAAAAAAAGGAAAAAAAGGCAGTGAAAAGCCAAGACCCATTGCCATGAACTGTCTGCCTGCAGAGAAAGCCACCAGATGTCAGCACAGCCTGTTCTTTCCTTCTCCAGAACCTCTGCAAGCCAAGAAATGTGTCATGTTTATGAAAAGTGCTTATCTCTGAATTGGTTTAGCCTGTGAAGCTTGTGCTAGGGTTCTGGTGATGAAAGCTGAATCTTTCCTTGCAGAAACTATTTCTTTTTATATTAAAATCAAAAAGCGGCAAATTGAACTGGTATCAGCGCTTAAATTCCTCTTGTTAGAGAGCATCCTTTGCAGAGCCAGCTCCCAGCGTATCTAAATCTTTGCATGCTGTGAAGAGGCATTTGCAGAACATTCACTTGAAGAATTGTCTGGAAAAGATCAGTGTTAATTTGCTGAGGTTTTGTAAAGTAGATTTTAAGTATGCCTATTTTAAAGACAAGGAAAACCATCCGGAACAGACACACATGCAAAACAGAGCCAAAGATCTTCAGCAACACAGCTTTAACACGCAAACAAATGTATGCTCCATGCTTCTTACCCTAAGCCCCTACTATTTCTTCCTTGTAGTGCAACGGCTGAGGACAACCTGGTACTGTGTTCTCTGGGATACGCTTCCTGAGCTGTGATGAGCAGAGGTGGGATATGACTTTCAGAGCCCAAACCCAAGCCCTGTTCACAGCTTTTTGCTATCAGTGATTGAAGTGTGCATAGATGCTGCCTGGTAAAAAGGGTAAATCTGAATTTTTGCATAGGGATAAGGTGAGATTCCTGTCACTTTTCTTGCAGCAGCTTGCAGGTGTGAGGGAGATACTGAAGAGAGGGAAGTTGCAGCAGCAGGTAAAGCCTGGGTGATGTAAGTAATTCCTTCCTTCTGTTTTGGGATGCTTCTTTAGTTCCTTCCTTCTAGCCTAATTGCACTAGTGTTGTGCTATGGATTCACCACAGCTTGCTGTGTGTGAGAACTGCTTATCAATTCCACACTATCACTATAACCCTCCGACACTTCGCGCTCTGGAGGTGGTACATGAGAGATTGCAGCTGTGCAGTCTTGTGCTGTTTGCAGGGGAAGACTGGTGTGCATGGGTGCAGCCAGCACAGTGTGCAGGTTGGTTGGTGTTATTTTTGTTTCTCTTCCTTCTGTACCAGGAATGTCAGCAGGTATTGTAAGAACTGCTGCTGTCTGCTCTCATTCCACATCCTGGGAAGGTTTCATTCTGCCTTCTAACCTGATGCCCAGGGAATATATTCTTTAAAGACACTTTGGGAAGTCCCTTCTCTTCAGTGAACTGTGATTTTTAAAATGGAAGGTGTGGTGTTGGTGTGTTTTCAACACTATTTTGAGGTCACATCTTTGGCTCTATGCATGTATTTGGGTGTTGGTCTCTTCCTCCAAGTTACAAGTGACAGGACAAGAGGAAATACCCTGAAGTTACACCAGAGGAGGTTTAGATGGGATATTAGGAAAAATTTCTTCACCAAAAGAGTTATGAAGCATTGCAGCAGGCTGCCCGGGGAAGTGGTGGAGCCACTAACCCTGGAGGTATTTAGAAGATGTGTAGATGTGTCACCTGGGGAAATGGTTTAGTGGTGGGGCTTGGCAGTGCTGGGTTAATGGTTTGACTCAAATGATTTTAAAGGTCTTTTTTAACCTAAATGATTCTACGATTGTGTCCATCCAACTGGAGGGCATCAGTTGGTTTTAGAGTCAAAGCAGCAATCTAGCACCGGCAGCCTTACCTCCCAGCCATTACTATCATAGCCATTTCTTCACACTCTGCCTTTGCCCCATCCCTCCCAAATTTAAACAAAAACAAACAAACAAAAAAAAACAAACAAAAAAAGATTTTACAGAAAACAGCCTTGAATCTTGCACAGCAACTGTGTTTTCTAGAACACTGAATGAGACAGCTACTTAAAGGGAAACATCTGATTGTAGACAGGTCTTTAAGCCACCAGGCTGGCATGCAGCAGCACCAGCTGAAGGTAGCTAATTGCAGATCAGATATGGGAAACTGATAACCAGAGTAACTAACCAGCTGAACAGCAGCTGTTAGTGGATCCTCCAGTGCTGAGGTTTCTAAATCTAAAGCAGATTATCTTTCTAAGAGGACCACACTAGTGCCACTTTAAGTCTTTGAAAGGTTTCAGTAATAGTATGGCCTGTAATATGTAATCCTCCTGGCTGGACACACACAATGCTTATTTTTAGTCTTTGATTATGAATGCCCTGCACATGCTCTGCTAACAAGAACTGTCCCTAGTCATAGATGGTATCCTTCTGCTGTATATTGTATGCTCAGCTTTAAAATGAGCATGGTTCTCACTTGTACTAGGAAACCTTGTGCAGAAATTCTGGAAAACTTGATGCTGCTTATTAAGGCACAAAAAACAGATAAAAGAAAATTGTCCTAGTGTAACAAATCTCATTCCTCAAACCTGAGGCACATTCTGCAAATCCCACCAGCTTACTGTGTGAAATTTAGAGCTCAAGGATAACACCAGATTTTCTTGCTCATTGTAGCTGTGTTGGCCATCTTGGAGAGACTGGAGGAAATATATTGGATATAGGTACTGAAGAAAGTGCATCCCCCTAAAGATTTAACTGTAGTTTGATATATTACTTTTTAAGTAAATCCCTGAAGAGCAAGAAACCAATTGCACTGTTAAAAGCCTTGTATTATAAAACCAAAGGAGTGAGAGAACTGTACCTGCAGAGGTTAATCTTCAGCTCAAGAATTTAAATGAACTCATTAAAATCAACTTACAAATTAGCTCATTAAAATGCAGTGCTGCAGATCCAGAAGTTGGTTGATCTGGAATGCCACTTGTATGAAAAAGTGACTTAAGAAGCAGAGAACAAATTTATAGTATTATAACTCCATCTTTCTTTGCAGTCCAACAGACCCTCATCTGGAACTCCTTCTTTCTTGAACTCTGTATCAACAGCACTTTCTATTTAGCAAATTAAACTTGTTTGATCCTGTGCTGTAAGTGCTGTGTAGTATCAGCAGCCCCTTGTAAATGAAATGTATGTCTGTACACACTTGTGCCCCCCCCCATATGCACAGCAGCTCCGTAACTGAGCCCTGGCACCATGGGGCACAGCAATGATCATTTTATTACCTTGATAATGAGATTCTACAAGCTGCTGGGTGTAGTGGGTTTTATTTCTTAGTGGTTAAATTCTAGATAATCACACTACTCTACTACTGCCATTAAAGTAATGGTATTGTTTAGCGTGAGGAGGGAAAAGACTCAAAACGAGTTCTGATATAATTATGTAGACCTGTTCAGAATATCTTTATTTAACTACAGATGCCAGTGATTGAAACTGACCTTACTGTTACAGTTTTTCAGTTGGTTCTTACATATCCCAGAGGCACATAGTAGGCAGTACAGAAAATAAAAATACAAAGGATTTACATTCCAGCTATGTATTCAGCAATAAGATATGTGTGTGTGTACATATATACAGAGAGAGAAAGAGAAGAACTTCAAGTAAAAACCCAGTTAATTGATAAATTTTAAGCCAATCTCACTGAATGTCCTATACACACCAAAAAATGCTTAACTGAAAAAATCCTCAAGCTAATTTTCAGCATTCCAGAGTCAGAAGAAATCACTCAAACTGTTGTGTCACATGTTTTAAGGACCAGATGCATACAGAGGCCACCACGTGAAATGCTGTTTTGCACTTACAGGGATTGTTTTCAGTATTTAAAAAGGATCGTGGCTAGCTGGCCAGTGTGTTGGTACAGATGTTACCTGGAGACACTTGACCAGCCTTTTTTTAAATGCTGTGGGGATTTTGAGCTGGATTGTCTGTCCCTTTGGGTTTGTGTCCCTCTGAAGAGCACCATGCTGACTTACTGACCCCGCTTCTGCTCATGAAGACTGTCCCTTTGCCATGGGAAAGGGTATGTGGGCATGAAAGTCACGTAAACAAAGCAAGGGTGCAAACCTCATTTCTGCTGGGCAGACACACATTTCCCCCTGAAGACAAAGCCTGCAAACCTGTGTGATGTTCTTTTCCTGCCTCCCTACTTTTTTTTTTTTGTGCAACCAGGCAGTAATTTTGCCTGGCCTGCAAATGTGAAAAGCAGCTTAGTGGCAGAAAAAAAGGCACTGAAATACATTGTAACCAGAAAACATGTAAACTGGTGCTTTTATGTTGACTTTGCCTGATGATGAAATGGAAAAGACAACTAAAACCCCAAGTTTGCATAATCCAGTTTTCCCTCAAGGATGAGCTAAACTGGAGTGGGTGGAATAATACTCGGGTGAAACTATCTCAAATCCATGTGGAAAGTTAACCTATCAATCACAACTAAATAGAGTTGGGTCACCAGTCTGCTTGGTGAGCGATTTGTTTTGGAGACGATCTGGGTTCTGGAGGTGGAAAACCAGTAACAGCAGCTTGCTGAAGGGGACAGTGGGAAAGAATGGTACCTTCCCCATGTTGCCAAAACCCCAACAAAACAAATAAACAAACAACCTGATTATGAAACCCAGGCTTTTCCCTGAAGCCAGTTTCTTTCTATAAAGCAAAAAGAAGTAGCATTTGGAAACTTTACTGTAAGTCTTAGGCAAGAACTGAAATCCCACAATGTGATCACTGGCCACATAAGCAGTATTTAGAGAATATTACTCATTGTAGTTACTTAAGGCTAAACAGGGAGTTCTTGAGATTCTGTGTAGAACCCACCCAGACTACAGAAGCAATGTTGGCTTGTAGAAGGGCTTATGTGCCCCAAAGTTGATAATTCCCCCCACCCTTTTTATTAACTAGTCTAGTAAAAAATACTTTCTTGTTCCACAAACTGTACCTCATTTGGTGTTGACAGCTGCTGTTTCTCAAAGCAATACTGACACAGAGTGGTGTCTTTTACTTAACTGTGGGAAAATGAGGCTATTCCAGGCATGTCCTTGTGTTTGACCTGACTGAGGTAGTCTTCTTGTGTCATCCTGGTTGCTTGCTTTAAATGAGCTTTTGTGAATGGCTGTCCATTTGCTGTTTGATGATTTGGATGTTCAAAACCTAAAGAATTATGCTGATAAAGAGCAAGAACTTGAAGGGATAGAAAGTGACAGGTGGAACATGAAATTAGGACAGAAATCTTCTTTGCCCTGTACCTTGTCCACAGTGGGTGTGAAGTCAGAAAAGCATTCAATACCTGTTTTGTGATTTAGCAAGAGACTTTTGAAGGTGCAAGGCAATAAAGGACTGTGCCCAAAATGTACAACTGCTGTGTTTTCATGTTGTGGTCAAGAGCTGCTGATCCCTGTGCAAGACTGTTCAAAGATCTTATTATTGCTAGTAAAACCAGTGGGTTTAGAGCTGCTGTTTTGTTTGCTTAAATGGGAATGTTCAGGTGTCAGCGATTTCTAAAAGCTTCGCCCTATTTTTTGATGTAAGGCCAGCTGGAAGGCCTTGGTTTTCTCCATGTAATTTTGTGAAGCAGCAGGTCTTTCCAATAATTATCTCTGCTCTATTTCCACCAAATACTGCTTGAAACTGGCTCAGTAAAACAGAGAACGTGCAGCAGGAGCTGTCATCTCAGAGCTAGTAGTGCAGACCAGACGTCTGGTGTTAGGGATATCTCTCTCTTCAAATGCTTTTATACTGCTGGAAAAGGTGCTTTATTTCTGCAGCTTATAAACATGCACTAGGCACAGCTTCCAGGACCAGAAGTGCTGTCTGCATTTGAGAGAACAGGGATACTGGGCTTGCTGTCAGGTTTGGATACTTTTAGTAAAACCTGCAGTCACTAATAACATGAATATTGCTGTTCTTACTTGTCCACAGAGTTCACAGAGAGGAACAAAACCAGAGGCAGTTGATCGTTCTACACCTCACTGCCTTGATTGATCCAGACACTCAAAAGGCAGGGTATCTTTGCTGTCATAAACCCAGAAAATCTGTGCAACTTCAGATTAAAAAAAAAAAGGCCTTGAAATTTATGAGAACAGCTAGGGAAGCAACCAACAAGTACTGGTTTGGGGACGTGCCAGCCAGCACCTCAAGAGACTGATCTGATAAAGAGTCCATCAGTTTCCCATATATATTAGTGCTTCTAGCTCGGCTTTCACAGTCATTTTTAAGGCAATAATTCTCCTATCAAATCAGCAATATGATTTAACTGCTACTGTCTAACTAGTTTCATGGTCATCCATTTTCTAAAATCACCAATTTTTATTTTTTATCCACAACACAATTATAACAAAACATACATATACTTAAGAAAAAGAAACATCTTTATAGAAACGTTGATAGTGCTTTGAAATCCTCCATCACAGCTGGGGCTGTCAGACATTGCTAGAGGTCTCCCCGCTTGAATATTCCCCCATTGCGCTGGGCAGAACAAATTTGACATACCTGCCCTTCTCCCAGCCCCTCCTGATTCGCAGAAGTCTGTGCCGGATGCAAGGCAAACTGAAGATGACTTTTGCTATGATTACAGTACATGGGACGAGCAGCGTGAGGGTGTAGGTGGGAGGCAGGTAGAATTTGTACTGGTTCTCATCGAAGGCCCTTGACCATCCGTACGTGAGCGTGTGCAGAGTGCTGACTACCAAGGCAATAAATCCAAGGCTGGACTAAAAGGAAGAGAAACACAGGCCAGTTAGCAGAGGACGTTGTGCCTGGATGTTTTCCTGTATTTTTAATGTTATTTTGTAAGTGTACATAGCACAGAGAAAGCAATGAGTATTCCTGTGTTTCTTGGACAGAATAAAACATGACTGGAAACCTTTCCTGGGTAGCATGCCAGACTGCATTTTTCTTCTTTTAATCAGAGGTTAAGTGTGATATTAGAAACTCAGCAGGAGTTTCCTGGAAGATGGTGCCAACTCAGCAGAGATGTGGGCTCCTACATCCATGTGAACTGGCAGCCCCCTCCCCTGCCGAGCAGGTGGGCACAGACAGCTCCCAACTGCTCTTTCCAAGGTGCAGCTGCCAACTCCGCTGCCTCCCACTCCATGGCTGGTCAGAGGGATGAAGCATCAGTGTTGTGGCTCTGGACCCACAGCTGACACTGTTGGAGATCTGTGAAGCTGTAGCTTCACACAGAGCAAAGACACCTTCAGGTAACTGATATTCTCTACAGGAAAATGAGATTGTGGAGACATTCGGAATCAACCCAAGCAGGGCTCCATGCAGGGCAGAGGTGTCAGAGCTGGAGATAATTTGTTTCTCTACAGTTTCTCTTTCAACTGCTGATGGTACTGGGGGAGAGCAGGAGTGGAAATTAGTAGGACAAAAGGTGACAAACCATCACAGGTGCTCCGTGTTCACATTTGTGTGTGGATGGCAGGGCACATGAAACAAAAAGCTAATTGGCAAAAAATGCACGGCTAAGCTGCTGGTGGCTGGAAACAGGGCTGGCAGCTCCTCTGACAACAGCACCGGGCTGGCCCGCTTGTAAGGGGCTGATTAGTGAGAGCAGGGGGTGCCCCAATGCTGATGCTGACTGAAGGATCTGTGGTGCAGGGCCCCGTGGCTGCACCCACCAGACAAGCTGACAGCTGGGTACACGTTGGTATTTAAGTGCATGGAAAACCAAAAGTTTTGCTGCTTGCAGCTTGGCTCAGTATATACAGCTCAATATACATTCAGTATAGTACAATGCAGAGCCTGCTAAGCACCCCATGGGGCTGAGTTGCCAACAGGCTTAGCCCTGATATCACACAGAGTTTTGAATCTCTGCTCTCCTTTATCCTTTCTATGCAGGTTCTGGCTATGAAACCTTTTTGTTTTAAACAGTGGCAGAGGTTTCTTTTGCATTGTCACAACATGGGGAATGTGGGACCAGTATCCATGTAAGCTGTTAAAGCCCTCTGCAAGATGCCGTATGACGTTGGTATCTTACTAGTGCAGGCTTTTGTGGATATTTTCTATTCTGCATTAACTCTTCTATCTCCCATTTTCTTGGTGTCAGTGAGCATCCTGTACTACATCAGTGATGGTGATCCAATCACGTGTGGCTCATTTAGAAATGTCTGGGCACACCAAAAGCAAATAGCCCCTTCCTGACCCAGATATGTTTCTGACTTCTGCAGCCATGAAGTCATTAGCTCCATGGAAGTGGCTCTGGCCCCTTGCACTTCATCGACAGGATGGTTAGAAAAGGTCTGGTTACAGATTCTTTACATCTTGTGCTACATGATCTATGAAAGAAACCAGGTCAATTCAACCTTCAAATTCCAGGAGGGCTTTTCAGGATGGGAATGTAAAGGCAATCATACACATTTTTACTTCTTAACCAATTAGAATTGATTTTTAAATAACTGGGGAACATTAAAAATGTCTCCTATAAGTTGAATTACATATGAATCATTCCTGTTATCCAGTGTCTAGATCCTGTTAATCAAAATTGGACACATAGGGGAACTGTGTATCCAATTTAACTATATTTAATTGAAATTTGTGTATGTACAGGAGCTACTATGAAAATTAACTTCTCTTTTCTATAACCTTGGCAACAACACACACAGCATTTTTGGCCTGTCAGGCAACAGATACGTGTTTTAAGACTGGCTGTATATTCCATGAAACTAATACAAATGTACACAGTGGCTGCTGGAAAATGTTAGACTTGGGAAGCTCTGGGTAAGGAGGGGACTAAAGTGGCTCCTGAATTTGTCTCACATGTGGCTTTTGGTACAGCATCTCTCAAACGCCATCCTTTTCAACTGAGATTGTAACAAATTTCTGCGTTTTCTGGAAGGCATTTGTCTGAGGTGTCTGCACTCTGCATTTCACCTCTTTCATGCTGTAAAAGTGTTTGAAATCCCAAATATTTGAGAAAGCAGCCTTATGCTTCAATCCTTGTATTTACATTGTGCCACTGTGCATTAATTCAGAGAAGCTCACACTGAGCTATGTCAATGTAACCTCTGCAGCTTAGGAGCAGTAGCTGTAGCTGCTCTTTTAATTTCTTCAAGAAAGGCATCAACAACTTATTGAGGAGTAAATAATTTAAAACATCCCTCATTAAAAAAAAAAATATGGAAGCTAACATGCCAAGAGATCTGTAACCTACTCTTTTTACATGATATTTCCACAGTAGGGCACAATACCAGCCGTGCCTCTCCTGCATGTGATCAGCCGAGAGCTTGTGTTGCACGGTCATGCTTTATTCCATGCAGACAGAAATAGGTGTGAGTATCTTTCCACGAACTAAGCCAGCCAGTTCCCATATGGGGCAGCCAAGAGCTATTTTGGAACCGACCATCATGTATTTCTCTGGTCCCAGAGCTGGCGTACCCTTAGAAAGACACGGGAAGGGCTCCCAAAGGGCAGATGTGACAGTCGTGTTATACTGGTGGGACATGGCAGCACTACCTGCTGTGACAACATATATGTTACACGACACAATGCCAGCACTCTCCAGGACAGCTGCCAGGCTGCCTGGGGAGCCAAAGGGAAATGCAGGGGGTTTCAAAGCCTCCTTCCAGACTGCAAGGAGATATTTCCCTTCATTTGGGATTCCTGGTATGAGATGCCTAAGTCAGGATTGATTTATGCAACGATCCAGCAGCTGCAGCCCTCCCCTGAGACATGGTGGTGAGAATTAATATGCTCCCATTGTCTAATCTGAAGGAGAGGTTTAAAGCCAGGTCTCCCTTCTCCTCAACGGATGATCTCTTGGGGTCAAGCTCTCCTGGTGCAGCTCTTCTACTCAGTGTAAATAATTGCTGGCTACCCACAGCAAGAGAAGAAAAAAGACAAACTGACTTGCTCGTTTGGTGATTGGGGCACTTGTGGGGGAAGCAGGGCAGCAGGCTTCAAACTCCTGCTATAATGAATGTTGAATTATTTATATACCACTGGAGAGCTTCAACAGGGCTTAACAGAGCCTGGATGATAGATATTCACCTTTGCATCCCTGAACCCTGCTCTCCCCTTTGGAAGGGTTAGGTCTGTGCCAGTGTGGAGCACAGGGAGGCTCCACAGGGGAGATGCAGCGGGATGGGGTCCTACAGGGGCTCATGTATGTTAGGATGCCACATGGGTCACTGCAGTGGGACATGAAGCCTGGTGCATGCTAAGTAGCAGTGGTGTAGAAGGCACTAGTAACCAGGAGCTTTAGGGCTGTGGGATATGACCATGACACAGTGAGTGGAATCTGGCCTCAAAATCAACTCTCATATGCAGGGATACTTGGAAGGTTCATTCCCTTCTATCCCCATTAGTTAGCCCTAAGCCTGGCTCCAGACACATCCCTGAAAAGGCTGCAGCTCCCAAGTTTGGGGTCTGTGAATGTCCCATGGGGTAGACCCTGGTTACAAAGGGAATTTGGCCCTCAGGAGCTTAGACATTGCTGCAATTGGGAAGGCGGCTCCTAAACCACTGATTGACTTTGGAGAAAGAAAAATTACATTCCTAATTCAGCTTTTAGAATCAGACAGGGACTTCTCATTGAAATCATACAGTTCTCTGTGTTGCTTCAGCTCTGGAACTTTATAGACCAGTCTAAGCCTTTTTGAACTTGTCTATTGAAAAACTGTGTGCACGCAAGCCCTGCCAAACCTGTCTTTCCCTTGCACTGTCCTCTCAGGTGCTTTCCTATTCAGAAGGTCATTCTCCTTGAAATGCAAGGGCAGATCTATGTTCTGCTGCCAGATGTCTCCACAGCAAGGTACCTGTGTGCTCTCCACAAGCCTGATGCAAACTCACAGCAGCAGCCCTGCTGCCACTGAACCTCATGTGGATGCCCATGACACACTGCATTTTCCCTTCCCCCTGAGAGAAGCACCTTCTGCAGACAGGGTGAGCTTTGTGTGAGAGCAGCATGGACCACAGGACACACTACAGCCCTCTGCCCCATCACTGCCTCTTGGTGTCACCTCCTGGATGAAGGGTCCCTGGCTCTGGGGTGTATGGGGCGCTATGGTATGGCAGGATTTGCTGCTGACACCAGTGCACAGCTTGTAGTTGCTGTGCCAGAGCAGGGACGGGTTGGGACAGCAGGTCAGTCCCTGCCCTCGTTGGTCTGAGGGCCTGACTCTGCAGAATCACACTCTGGCATTGGCAAATGTCAACTTTACCTGAATGAAACTGAATTCCCTCCAGTTGAGAGAGTTTGCGATGGATGGAAGTGAAGTGATGGCAAGTAACGACAGCAAGCCCAGGGCAATTATTCCAACAGAGATATAAATCTCCATCCTCCAGACTTCCTCCTCTACCCAGGTATTCATCTTCTTCTCCATAGCCTGGCATGATAATGAAGGTTTGTTAAAATGGAGCACTCAGGAATAGAGGAACTGAATTTTATTTGTTTTTGTTTTGGAAGCAGCTTTCCTGCGTGAGCACTGGGTCCCATTCCCACCTCCAGCACTATTTGCCTATTTGGGAGATGTGGAAATGCTCCCTTATCCCACCATCATTTGGCCAAATCTAGACTTGATTTGAAGCCTGCTGGGAAGAACTGCAGAACGCTCTCAGCTCCCATTCCCGTAACCACAGCAGCAAGCCCCAAAGTCACATTTGGAATGATAATTACAACAGAAGTTAGTTTAAAGCCAAGAAAACAAATACAGATGCTTGAATGTGCAGTAGTCTCCTAATAACCTTTGTTTTAAGTGCATTTTAGGGGGGAAATTGTTCATGCTAATGGAAGGGAAAATGGGTTTTATACTGCATGGCAAAGAGGAACATTTAGAACTGTCCTCTTTAGCCCACTAAATGGGTTTAATTTACTAAACAAAGATGTTGCTAGAAAACAGGAGGTAGAGGGGAAATGAGCGCAGGATGCTTGCCTGAGATTAATGTGCAACTGTGGCAATCGAGAAGGACCTGCTCAAGGCTGGAGCTGAGAGGCTGGGGATGGTGTTTGATGGATACTCTGAACAGGCACTGCTGCTGAAACCAGCCATCCTGCTCCCCTCTGCCCCCACAGTCCCTTCCCTCCTCTCTGTTGGGACAGACATTTGGAATCACTTAGGCAAATAGCCCAGTGCAGAAAGCAGACTGGTTGTGGGGTAATTCCTTCATCAGGTTCCCCACTTAGCTACAGAAAGGCCTGTGCCATCCCAGGAGGGAGCAGGGTGGAGCATTGAGAAGCCAGGGGCATGAAAAAGTCAGTCACATTCTCCCATGGCACTGCTGAGCTACAGAGCTGGCTGAACTGCCCGAAGGCAGCAATCTCACACTGGATAAACCCTGCTGAGCGTCTCAATGAGGCAATAAAGGCTCTTTCCATTTCCTCGGTTCTCTCAGACTATGACCACTTCCCCACCACTGTTTTGCTAAACTCCTGGAAGCACACTGTGGTAAGGACACACAACCTGTCCCGGGCTGATGACTTTGTCATTCCAGCATGCACACAGTGTGAACAAACAAGGATGCCCCAAAATCTAGAGAGAAAAGTTGAAGGGAACTCTGCTCCCTCCACCACTGGATTTCTCCTTTCCTGGCATTTTTCCTGTCTCTGCCCTAGTCTCAGACATGCCAGGTGTTGGGCAAGGCTGGTTTCAAAGGCTTGTCTGTGCTTCTGGGGAGCAATGGCACGAGGGAGCTTGATCACAGCCCTGGCTATAAATGCATGGGCAACACCCTGCTGAGATGGTGGGTCCTCAGCATGGATGGGTGGCCAGTGTGTGGCGTGTTTGACCTGTGGGGAAAGTCCTCCTATACGTAACAGCTTATTCCTTCTGTCCCACACCTGCTTTGGAAAGTGAGTGAAAAAGCCAAGATATTAAGCCTGCCACCCAACATCTGGATGTGTGCAGACTACTCCAGAAGCCGACCTGAGGAGCATCCATATTACCTGCTTGACAGCCGTCTCGATTAAGAGGTATCGGTGGGAGCGGCGCATCGGCAGGCAGAGGCTGTACACGGCATGCAGAGCTGCACAGAAGAAGCTGAGGAGACCAATCTGCTTTCGGTGCTGGAGCCACTGGTCGAGCCAATCTGGAAAGCGCCTGTATTTGGTGCCATAGTAGAGCTGTGAGCAGGCTGCCAGTACCCCGGGCAGGTAGACGAGGGACAGCATGACGTAGGACACGCAAGGCAGCGTTGTGTTGACCACCTCGATGGGGATCTTGTAGAACTTGTTCTTCTGCTCCCTGATAAAAGGGTGGATGACCTGCCGGATCAGATTGTAAGTGAAGAAGCAAAGAAAAAGCCCTAGAGCCAAAAAGATGGGGATTTTCCAGGCTGGCAAGAGGCGCAGGGGAATATTCTCGATCTCACAGGCTGACGACATGCAGCCCATGTCCACAGGGGTGAATCCCATGACTTGAGCGATTTCTGCTACAGTGCGCTTGGCTTCTTGGTTATTTGAGCAAATTAGAACCTGCAACAAACAAATATACACATAGGGCAAAGAGATCAGGCTTCTGGGATTGAGTGTGTCAGGAGGGATGATGTGTTACAGGGAGCCTACATTATTCCACTGAGCATCAAGATTCCTGGCAGGCTTTTTGACAGGGATTTACCGCAACTGCCAAAGTTGTCTCTCCAGGAGAGGTTTCCTTTCATGTGTGCACCACTAGCTTTTTTTACTGGCTCTGTTTAGATAAACAGATAATTAAATAATACTTTTCACTTAAGCAGATGCTCCAAAGACTGCAAAGCATCAAGGGAGTGAGGGTACTTCATTTCTGAGCAAAGAAACACAGAAGCTATGGGGTGGATGCCATGGCCAGGACTCAAGACTCCCCTGGAGCCTAAGGCCATTTGCTGACGCTGCCAGACTTCAGCTGCTGAAACAGTTGTGATTTAGCCCTTGGTCGAAGAAAACAATACCTGCTTATTTCCATCCCTGGCACCTGACTGCAGCGTCCACGCAGAAACCACATTAAACCCCTTGACCACGGTGCAGGCTGGGAACAGGGAAGCCAAGTACTCAGCGTTGGATTCTTTGTGATGGTTGATCTCGGTGTTGTTACTAACATCCACCAGGATCTTGCCTGCCAGCACATCAGCCAGGTCACAGAGGGTGGAGTAATGTTCCCTGAAAACTGCCACAAAAATGATGTCCGTCTTCTTCACCGCCTCAGCCTGGAAGGTGACTTCTGCTGCAGAAGGGAACAGGTTGGCTTTCCGCTTTGGGTTGCGGCTGCCAACCACGACCTTGAACCCGGAGCACACCAGGCGGATGGCCAAGGACCGTGCGAAGTCCCCGCTCCCCAGCACCCCGATGGTGCGTCCGGACGCAGGCATGATCCTGTGGTCACCCTCCGTGCTCCCGTGGCCCAGGAGGGGCTTGGCCATGTCTCCTCTGGACATCCTGCCAGGAAAACCAAAGAGAAATGCAAATTTATTGTGAAGATCTTGCAGAGACCCAGATCACATCTGCGGTCACAGGGGAAAGTGCCCCTTAGGCCACTTGAACAGAGGTGAATGTGGTTTTGGTCCCAGTAGCCCAGGACCCATGTGCCAAACCCAACAGCAAGTGTGCAGTAATGTACAAGCACCATTGGAGGGAGACAAAACACCATTTGGGGTTGGAAGGTGAAGGTTTTTAGAAAGGTTTTCCAGATCTGTGTGATCCAACATCTGCTGGATGCACTTATCCACCCTCTGCTATTCCTCATGCTGCCATCTCCCACTGAAAGCCGGCACAATGCTAACAGTGATCTGGATCAGCAACTCTCAGATCCCCATGTGGCTACCAGGCATCTGCTGGAAAGCCCAGGGCCAGGGGCCCAGGGGGATCCCTGAGACTACATTTGGAAAAGCCAGAGGGGTGCTTCCGATTTGTGGGAGCAGAATCAAGGCAGGGAGTTGAAGCTGAATTGAAAGTATCCTAAAAGTGGTAAAAGAAGAGAGTTGCAGCCTTTGCCTGTTCCAATATTTGGGTCTGGTAAGTGCTGTTTGCTTCAGTTCTTTAATGAGTGATGAGAACTTACTCGTGACATTTAAAAAATATATTAAAACTTGATGAGATTTGCTCATGAAAGATCTTGATGAGCTTTACAAACGTTAATGAATTTTGCCCTGTAACAGATTAGATATTGAGGGCATGGAGAGGTTTTAAGCAAATCAATAAATTCACAGGCAGCACAGCAGCCGAACCTGGAGGTCAGAAGAAACTTGAGCAGGGAACTGACAGGCTGCTCATGGGCTGTGCCTGTGGCTAAAATCTGCCTCTCAACTTAAGGAATGGCAAATTTTCCCTAAAGGAATGGCAAATTCCTGAAGGTCAGATTTTTAAAGGGCTCAGAAGGTGGCCCAGGGAACTTACACACCAGGACATCTGGCTTTTGTACTGGGCAGACTGATAGAGATTATAATAAAGACCATAATTAACAAACTTGTGATACATTGGGGAGGGGACAACTTGCCTTTGGAGTGCCCTGTAGCTGGTCAAGTTCTTTCAAAATGAAGGTGACCGCTCAGATAGGGTGACCTGGTCCTGGCACATGTGTTTGTCACAGGCTTTTGGAAATGCCCTTCACCCAAGGCTTTTCTGGGATTGGCGCATTAGTGGTGCAAAGGGGAAGGGCATTTCTGCATGAATAGTTACCAATGGGAAACAAAGGGTGAGAAGAAATAAATGATTTTCATAATGGGAATAAGTTGTCAAGAGATTTCCCTGAGGATTTGTGCTGTTCAACATGCTCATAAGTGATCTGGGAAAGGGAGTGATTATTGAGAAATAGAGCTTGTGCATGATGATCATGGAATCACAGAATGGTTTGGGTTGGAAGAGACCTTAAAGATCCTCTCATTTTAACCCCCTGCCATGGGCAGGGACACCTTCCACTAGAACAGGCTACTCAGAGCGCCATCCAGCCTGGTGGTGACCACTTCAGGGATGGAGTGTCCCCAACACCTCTGGGCAATCTGTTCCAGTGTCTCACCACCCCCATGGTAAAGAATTCCTTTGTGATATCTAATTTAAATAATTTAAGATAGTCAATGTTTATTGTGAAGAATCTGCAGAAGGACCTCTTTATTTGAAGTGCCTGAGCACCAAAATTCACTACTGATACACAGCAAGAGCTGCCTATGGGCATAACGCTGCCATAGCATATGTACACTTCAATGTGCTATAAATGTGTTAACAACACTCTGAAAAATTATCAGTGTCACATTACTCTGAAAATACCAACTTGGTGGTCCCTGGCAAACACATATCAAACACAGCCAAGTTACTGGCAGAGAAGATCTCTCACACAGCAACCACAACTTCAGTCCTGCTCCTCGCCAAAGGCCTGCAAAACACCTTCAGCAGATGGACTTTGAAACTATGATTCACTGTCCTGGATACAAAACCATCATGACTTCAGAGACAATACCATTTCTATGGCAGAGGTCTGTCTGCTCTCCTTGCCTCTCACCAAGCACTCCCTTGTCCCAGAGAACAAAGCAGTGTGCCCATGGAAGAAGTGTTTTCAGGAGAAAACAAGTGCCAAAGAAAGGCATGCTGACTTCTTCCCTTTAAAAACACCTGTCCTCTCCTCCCCATGCAGCACATAGACCTCCTTTTGTGCTCCAGGTGAGTAAGAGAGTCTTGTTCAAGTCAGAATTGCTCATACTTCACTCAGAAGGTTTCTGCTGCTGCCCCAGACCTGCAGGAGGGTTTGTGTGCTGTAAGGCTGATTTGGTGATGCTGGCTGTGTCAGTGATTAACCCAGGCTGCTCCCTGTGAACACACCTCTGCCTTAGGTGTATTCTATGTGTATCACAGTCACTAGGATATTTCATCAGGAATTAGTGGGAAGGGCATACAAAACAATGGCGAAAACACGACTATACCACTCTATAAATCCATAGATTGAACAGCACACAGCAGTTCTGCTCATTCCACTGCAACAAAGAAAGGGAATAAACCTAAAAAAAAGCCATAGGGAAAGAGTTAGATAACAAGAACTTTCGCTTTGGAAAAGAAACACATGGGTGAGGAGGGAGCAGGGACCACCAGAGATTTCTGGAGATGAAGAGCGACCTCACAAGTGGAGCTCAGGTCAACAGGAAACTCCTCATATAAAGCAGCTCTGTCTGAAAAGATTCTGTATTTTTTTTCTGGTCCCTTCTTATCAGACGCTTTATCAAACACTCACTGTTTTACTTTTTAGAAACCTTCTTGCTCCATTTAAATTTATACATGGCCAGAACTATTTGTTCTAGGGCCAGTGCTATTGTTCAGTATAGTGAGCTTGCTTTCCCGCACCCCCTCCTTTTCCACCACATGTACACACATAATATTATCTCCGAAAATAAAGAAATGCATCTCTGGCTCTCAGCCAAGGGGAGAGAAATCAGCATTCTGGGTGACAAAGTGATTGTTACCCACAGACCCATTTCAGAATCGATTTAAGGCATCTCAAAAGCTCTCCCTGTGCTTCCACTGGGATGTAAATTTTGCTGCAAGCAAATTTTCTTGTAGCATGTTTTCTCTGTCCTGTAGCTGCCACTGCACATGTACAGAGATGTTGGCAATGTTTGGAGATAAACAGCTTTGCTGTCTCCAGTTATTTTGATTAAAAGGGATGACAGAATTAAACAGCCTTTGAAGTCAGCTGGGGAGTTAAAAACTAAGAAGACTCAAAATCTATTCTGTAGGTTTTGGTGTGATTATTTCAGTTGTGCTCTGACTGTTGGGGCTTTGGAGCATGACCCATCCTTGCTGCAGAGCCCTTGGTGGGGTGGTCCCTGCCACTGGCTGCTGCTTACCCCTGTGGGTTGCATTGCTGTCACTGCCACGCACTAAAATCCTTCCGAGAAAGGAGAAAATCCCTCTTTCACCATAAACGCATTTCACTGAGACAAACCGTGGTCTGCCTAACAGATGTCTGGCAATGGAGTGTACGATTAGGCAACAGCTTTTTTTCACTTCTGTATCTCTGCAGAGCATGCAGACCCCCCTGTATCCTGCCACTGCCCCTGACTTACCATGTCCACGCTACTTTTTCTGTACCTATGAACAATGTGTTACTGGCTTAAAACTCTCCCTCCCAAAGCTAATTCTTCACCACAAGGTCAATCTATCCAAAGGCAGTGCAAAGCACCATGGCCAGGATGCTGCAGAGTCACCCAGAGGCAGAAGAGGCCAAGAATAAATACCATGGTGTTTGGACACATCTTTAACGCACGCAGCCTTAGATAAACCCTATATATTGATCTTCCCTATCAAGCAAACTGCACCCCTCCTGAGTTATGGCATGTGTGATTCAAGATCAGTTTTGTACCAAGGAAGCTACATGATAAATTAAAGCACAGCCCAGTGGAAGTAAACTAGCTTCAATCCTAACTGGGCAGCAGTTCCATAAATACTGAATACAATGTGCAGCAGCCCTTGAGCTAGACTATTAACTGACAGCCTTATATCAGTGCATAGGGATGCTATGTCCAGCTGTGGCACACTTATTCCCATGTACAGTTCACCAACTGAATTGCAGTTACTGCTATTATTTGTAGGAGAATAGCAATGATGGGCAGTGAGCAAGACAGGGAGCTCCCCTCTGCCAGGCACCCTATCAAAACTGGCCAGGAGGCCACTTCTGCCTGAAGAATGGGATCAGACAGACAGAAGCTGTGTGAAACGAAGCAGTCAAATCGCTGTTGGCCAAGCAGAGGGAGGGAGGGGTTCTCACAGAAGAAAAACAGGGATAGCTCTACATATTTTGCACCTGAGGCTTGGCAGAGGCTGTTAGCTTAGGCTCAGTGCCAGGCAAACAAGGTTTTTCTGCCTCTCTGCCCACACTGAGAGGCCTCACAAGTTTTGCAGCAGGACAGCCATTCTGGATGGAGCTGCAATGACCTGACCAAGGGGTCTGCTACATCATTTGATTCCTTTGCTGGTCTTTCAACACATGTGCTCATTAAGGAATGTGGATACGAATCATGTGCTTTATCTCAAATAACTCCCAAGCAGAAGCTGAAGCACAAAGCAGTCTCTCTGATGACCTGCACTGGGTTGAATCCAGATCTTCTGGAGACTCAGCTGTGGTCAGTCTAAGCAAAACCTGACCTCGGAGGAAGACACATAAGCAGTTGTTTTAGCCAAGGTAGTGCAGAATGAGACTCCGTATGTGAGGCTGAGCTCTGAGACTAGTTTGTGTGCAAACAGGAACCAGTTTGGTTGCACTGGACAGGACATTAACTGGAGCTGCTTTTGAGATTGCTACCACATTCTTCAGCACAGCCTGACTCAGTGATAAGTTTAAGACACTTCCTTTTTATTACAGTTATTTTAAAACTAACTTGTCTTTTATCTGATAAATCTGAATACCAGGGCAGTGAAACGACACTTGATTTTTTTTGTCCAGAGCTGCAGTGAAGCTCATGCCTTGCCATCACAGATCCATCCTTCTTCAGAGTGTGTAACTCAGACACTTCCAGACTGCATTATGGGAACAGCTAGGCTATCCTGCTGCACCAGAGGATGTGAGAGGGGCCCAGAAAGATGGTCTCATTGTTAAAGACGTGGTCAAAAATATCTGAGTTGTCCCAGACAAACTTGCTGGAGTCTCATCATTGTTAGTATCTCGGTCCCCCACATCTGTTGAAAGAGGTTAACAGATGAACCAACTCCCCATTAGCTGTGAGGGATGATCTGCTTGGCAGATTGACTGTGTGGAGAGCCCCGAGACACCTGAGTGGGCTGCTGCAGCCCAGCTCCATCCAGAATGGCTGTCCTGCTGCATGGCTGGCACATGGCTCCATGGAGCATGGCCCTAAAAACACACACACTGGAGGGACAGGGGTGATCTCTGCCCCCAGGGGACTTTCAGTTTGTGTGGAGGGACCTTTGAACCATGAAGCCAAAGCCCTGCAGCCTCTGTTTGCAGAGCATCTCCAGCTGCCTTAACCCTCGAGAACCTCCAGTTAGAAAGGAGCATTCAGCACCTGAAGCCTCCAGTCAGGTCTTGCTGTGAGCAGAAATATTCACTTTTTGGGCTACAACTCTTTTATTTCCAGGGAAAATCAAATGTTTAACTCTTTTTCCCACACACAGAGCATTCCTCCCAAAAGCACAGCAAGTACCATGAACCTGAACCTGTTTGAACTGGAACAGATTTAAGCAATAGAAGGGTTTATCCTAAGCCACTTTAATCCCAGTTCTGATGCACATTTCTGGAGACCTTTCCGTGCTCCCCAGGCTGACTGGAAATGACTTACCCTGCTCTGCAGGCGAGAGAAAGAGTTGGAGAAACCAAGCTTGCTGCCCCTTTTCCTCTTTCTCCTTCCAAAGCCAAGTTACATCCCCAGTGGCGCAAACCAGGAACTGGCACAGGGTATAAATCACCCTTCGGTATTACCTCAGCCAGAAAAGCCATGTTGCAAACCTGCCTGGGCTGGCAGCCAGGACGTGAGATTGAGGAAACGCTAGGAGCTGGGCTCTCCCTGCTGCTGTGCTTCCACCCGTTTGCCCACAGGCATATGGGACAGGGAATGGGGTCTGTTCACCCTATGCCCTTCCCACCCGCTGGGGTGGGCAGCTGGGACAGGGACCTGCCCCGGGGTAAATGGTCCTGCCCCGAGCAGGCATCACTGGGTGCTGAGTCTGTCCCATACAGACCTGCCCCGTTCTCAGTTCTCCACCTTGACGCACTTTGCATTCACAGGTCCTTATCCCTTCCCTGCCCCAGGGCAGGTGTTTACCTGATTATCTCATTTATCAGGTATTTATCTGTTAAAACCATTTCCATAAGCTCCTGCAGAGACCTGCTTTCTCTCTTTATCTCTCAATCCGGTTAACCTCATCGCTTCCTCTTTCACCCCCAAAGGACACAGCAAATGATTTGCCCTCTCATTCCCTGCAAACACATTCTGCATTTGGAGAACAGGTTTCACATCTCCCTTCAATTTTTCCTGCTCAAATGAAACCCAACACTTTCATCAGAGCTGTTATTTACCGGGTGTCCAACAACTCAGCCTCTGTTCCTTGGTCTCATTTTTCTTGGAGGATGCTCAGAACTATATTTTCCAATTGAGCCCCTAAAAGGCAACAGCCAGGGCAGAGGCACCACTTCCCCAATGTGCCACTTCTCTTTCTTCATCCCAGAAGACTGTTTGCTTTTGCACAACTGTGCGACACTGTTGACTCATGGGGCACCGTGTCCATCACCCTGTCCTCTGGCTCCCCATGGCCACTGTCTGGCCGGTCACTCACCCAGTGTCCAGGCAGTCAGTCAGTCTTACCACACACGACATAACATGTGCTTTGCTTTTTTAGATCAGCTCTCCAATGATCTTTAATTTTTAGTCTCTCCTCTAAAGTGTTTCCAGTCCCTCCAAACTCAGTGTCACCTACAAATTCAGTATGTGCCTCCATACTCCATCACCCGCTAATGAACACTCTGGCTGACAGGCACTGACCCTCTCCACTCCACACACGCTCAGGTTTAAACATTGATAAATATTGAGAATGTTGCTTTTGGAAGCCAGCAGTGAAGCCAAAGGCATGTCCCTCACCACAAGATATTTTTCACCATGACCAAAATTCAAAAACATCTTTCAAAACAGAGAAAAGTAGAGAAGAAAGGCCTACCAGAATTTCCCACAGGGGCAAAATAGTCTCTTTTTTTCCCACACAAGCTCAGACATTTTGGCTACAGTTTTGCTGTAGAACTACACCAGCCTGTGATCACTTTCCAGGGACAATTTCCCTCCCCAAGGTTAAACACTCAATGCTGAGCAGAAAATCACCCATCTATAATATAGAACTGGAAAACAAACCTTTGGCCTGTTTTCATCAAAATGATGTATTTTTAAACACAGTTACCAACAGATTTTCCCACAGATGTCTCCAAACTCTCTTCTCCCAAATTTGTCTCCAAAGACAAGGGGCTCCTCTTTCAGTACCACTTCAGTGCAGAAAAGTCCTTGTCTGAAGAACTTTCTCACTCTTCTGTGAAAAGATCTTGCTGTCTGTGCCTACTATGCTGATAGAGTAATGGGAAAACAAAAAGATCTGCCCTAGAATAAAACATCGTAAAATTGGAATCTGAAATTCTGGGAATCCTGGAGGTTTCATTGTAAGACCATGGAGAGCACACACGTGAAGCAAGACAGAGTTTACCAGAGCAGAGCTGATGCTGACATAGCACTCAGAGCTTTATCTGGCTGATACGACTCGGAATGAGAAGGTTGTTTCCTCTGCTTATCATCTCACAGTTCTTAAGTGACATAAAGGGGTAATTTACAACAACTTCAGGTGCCATACTTAAGATTTATGGGGCTTCTCTTGCTTTCTTTTGGGATCTTCATTCTCTTGCTGCTCTTACCGAGTTAAGGACTGTCTCAGTGCCTCACCCATTTCTGAGCCGTCTCCCCCCAAAGTGCAAGGAGAGCAGGGAAGCAGCTAAAAGCCAGGATAGTGGAAGTTTCTCAGGTAGATCTAGTAATGCCCTGCAGCCAGACACTTTGGGAGGAGGTGATCCTGCCTGCAATGAGCTGGGGCTCCCACTCTTCTCTGGGCAGCATGTGCTGCTCTGCTGGGAGCTCCAGGGCTTCAGAGATGGTGAGACCTGACTTCAGCAGTCTTCAGCAGAGAGCTGGCAGACTCCAGCTCTTTAAAACCTCTTTGTTTCTTTCCAGGAAAGACATGGAGGAGTTGCACTGCGTGTGCATTAAAATATTTACATTGGCTATTTCCATGCCGCAGCGCCTGTTAGAAGGGTCTCCAAGATCAGCACTCCCTTGCCTTTCTGATTTTGCCTCTCCCAGTGACTCAGAAAATGCACAGAACCACACAGGGAGAAGATGGCCTGGGAGGCAGTGTGGGGTGGAGGCAAGATACAGCCTATGGCAGAGGGCTAGCCCAGCTTTTGCTGACCCCTTGCTTTCTCCCTGCGGAGCACAGGCGTGACACATAATGTATACAGGTAGGTCTGAGCCAGCCCTGAAGAAGCACAGCAATGAAAACAGGGAGCTCTGCCCAGGAAAGGCAGTGAAGCTCATGCAGACCCATGTTCTGCCTCTTCTGCCTTTCCCAGCAGCTCCTGAGAAGCTCCTGGGAGAGATGGGGCAGATGTGATCAGCTGACCAAGTACTTATTGTTGTGGATCCAGACGGGTGGAATTGGGTGGGAGAGAGATGCTCTTCACTGAAAATCAACTCACTGCCCTGAGATGTCAGGCCCGACAGCACAGCCTTCCCCTTCCTCCCCCACTGTATGCCTAGGCCTGGCCGAAACAAGCCTTTGGTCCAACATCCCACAGAGGAGATCCAGCTTGCTTCATCTTTTCCCCTGCACTGGCAGGGGTTTTATCAGGTTAGCCCAGAGAGACAAATATATGCAGGTGTGCACAACATGCCTCCCCTGAGGACCCCAATGATTTAGTGAGACCCATGTGTGCTAAATGAGCAAAAACACCATGTATTTCACCACTGCTCAAGAGAGCCATACTGTGCCAAGCTGCGCTGGCAGCTGCAGAAGGGCTGATGTTGTCTGCCTGGCCAGTTCTGTCCACCTGGGATCCCTCTTTGATGGTCTTGAATGAGTTTTGTAAAGCCAGTTCTGCTGGAACACTGACTCCTGCACCCACGTTTAGCCAGGACAGCCTTCTGGTGAGAAGTTAATTTATTCTAAGCACCTGAAGTGATGCATGTTGGTATCTAACCCCAACATAAGAAGGACATGGGCCTACTGGACTGAGTCCAAAGGAGGCCATGAAGAAGCTCAGAGGGCTGGAGCACCTCTGCTGTGAAGACTGAGAGAGGTGGGGCTGTTCAGCCAGAAGAGAAGGCTCGAGGAAGATCTTAGAGCAACTTCCAGTACCTAAAGGGGTTACCAGAGAGCTGGAGAGGGACTTTTTAAAAGGGCTTGTAGTGACAGGACAAGGAGGAATGGCCTTAAGCTGAAGGAGGGTAGGTTTAGATTAGATGTAAAGAAGAAATTCTTTACTGTGAGGGTGGAGAGGCAGTGGCACAGGTTGCCCAGAGAAGCTGCCCCAACCCTGAAAGTGTTCAGGACCATGATGGGTGGGACTCAGAGCAACCTGATCTAGTGGAAGGTGTCCCTGCCCATTGCAGGGGGATTAGAACGAGATGATCTCTGGGGTCTGTTCTAATCCAAACTATTCACATTCTGTAACTCTATGTTCTATTAGTGCTTGCCCATGATTAGTAGTTGGTATCAGCCTACTTCAGTGGTGGACATGTTATCTACAGACCCTGATTTCTAAAGCTTACAGTCCATGGGGATCTCTCAGGACATTTTTTCGAAAAACTACAGTAGTGTAGTTCATATGAACTAAATGGAAATGCACGTGTTACCACAATCACTGAGCTTTAGAGAGACTCACTGAAAATCTGAGAACCTGGAAAAATGATAGGAGGAATTTCTGTTTCAGTCCCTTAAACCATGGGAAAATTTTCAAAATGTTCAAGTGGTTCAGGCCCCAGAGCATGTATGGGCTTTTGGAAATGCGATGGAAGCTCCCAAGACACCAACATGCTTTCAAAATGTTTTATCCTTTCAGTTAAGTGATGGTTCACTTCAATTTAGATGAAGATGGGAAGCTGCTTAATCCACTGTAGGTCTGCAGGGAAAACTACCCTATGAAGAAGGAGTAAATTAAAATTTGAAAATAGCATTTTCCTCCATTATGGGATTGACAAAAAGCTAGATCTAATCAGTAATGGCAAACTTAGAGATAACAAACTGGTGGGATTTAATTCTTGGTGTGTGACATTTCTTTCCACAGCTGCCACTGCCTTTCCCACCTCTCAAGAGAGATGGCATGGCTGGCCTACTTCTTCCACTATCGGAAAAAATGTGTTTCCCCTGAATCTAAACCGGCTTCTATTTATGGGTGTAATGTTACAAGGTCACAGCCAAAGCATAGTTCTTAACAATAAAAAGCAAAATAAACCCAAAACAAAAATAAAAAGCAAAGCAAACAACAAAAAATCATTATACTTTCAAAGAGCACGTTTTCCTGGGGTTTGATGTGGCTTTGTTAAACACAGACTTGTTGAGTCATCAACATTTTCTTCTTTATAATCACAGAGGAAATCAAATATGTGCAGTGACTGTTGCATTTTATATCACTGTACTTCTGTTTCATAGCAAATGTGATTTTAAAAGAGGAGAAAACTTAAGCTTGATGCAGTATTTTAATCTTGTTAGTCCTGCATCTCCCCAAGCCCACAGAGTATTGATGCTGTAGGCGACAGCCTTCCTCTCCTGCTGTCTCTCAGTTTTGGTTTCTTGCCATAGGAGGCAATTTTCTGTGTGTTAGCTTTATTTAGACTATTCTGACAGAAACGAACTGGGGTCTTCAGTACCCATCTGCCCTCTGCTTGGCTCAGTGTGGTGCAGGTATTAGGAATATGAATGCTGCCCCAAACACCTCAGTGGGGCTGTCACAGCCCTGCTCACCCACAAGGCAGATGTTACACCCTAACCAAAATTACAAGACAGGGACAGTTCCACCTCAGGTTACATCACCTGTGGGATGGTCCTACTACAAAGTCACGTCTCCAATTCCTTCACAGCTTTCATCCTCCGTTACTCTGACATGGATCAAATGCTGAAGTCCCCAATAAGCATCCAACCTTCATACCTTTTACAAGTCCCTGCATCGGTAAAGAAACCACAAAACTGCACCCTGCTTGCCTCTGAGGGACCCTGGGCCCTGGCCAAGATTTTCCCCAAGTTTTTTTATATCTCAGTGCTGATTTCTCCTTAGCTGGAAGAATCCACTCTTCTCAAAGCATTTGGAGAGCTGAGAATGAAAAGTGAAACCTTAGCGCCAAGTGCTCCCTGAGGAACACAGCCTGAACGTGCATCCATCCATCCACCCATCCATCTCGGCTGCGCTCGAGAGGACCAATCAGTTAGAACAGCAAACCCGACCTGTTTCGGGGGGAGTTGTGCCCTGTGCCAGGGAGTTTCCCGCATCCGCACGGATGTGTCCAGCAGCGAGGGGAAAGCGCTTCCCGCAGGCATCCCACACCGCAGCCCGGCGGAGCTGCTGGGGACGAGAATCCCACCGACCTTTTCCCAGTGACCGCTCGGACTGGGACACACAGGCCCCCACGTAAATCTCCGCCCCGGACCTGTCCCTAGCCCCAAACCTAACACAGGCACCGAGGCGGCTGCGTCCGAATCCCGCTGTCCGAGCGGGCCGCGGAGAGGGACCAGCCCCGCTCCCCAGCCCCGCCGCGGGGATCCCGGGCCGGGGGGGGGCGTGCGGCGGAACGGGAGCCCGCGACACAGCGCTCCGAGGCAGGGCAGCCCCTGCGGACCCGGGACGCTCCCCCCGAGCTGGGGCAGCCCCGGCGACGCCGAGCCGAGCCGAGCCGAGCCACCCCCGCCCGGAGCGGCCCCGCGGTTTCGGTTCGAGCCCCGGCCGTGGGTCAGCCCCGCTGGCCGCGGGCGGTGCCCGCCCCCCTGCGGTGCCCGTGCCCCCGTGGTGCCCGTCCCCCCCGCGGTCCTCACCTCTGCGCGGTGGCGGGAGGGCGAGCGGCGCGTTCCGGGATCGGAGCGGAGCCGTGATGTCAGGCCGCGGGCTCCGCCCTCCTGCCCATGTGCCCGCCGACGCC
>JAOXXN010000102.1:30060770-30070941 GCA_026770055.1 Myrmophylax atrothorax
GCACAGCCCCGCTCTGCACCGCCCGGCTCTGCACAGCCCCGCTCTGCACAGCCCCGCTCCGCACAGCCCCACTCTGCACAGCCCGGCTCCGCACAGCCCGGCTCCGCACAGCCCGGCTCCGCACAGCCCGGCTCCGCACAGCCCGGCCCAGGGCCGAGGTCGCGGGAGCGTGTGAGACCCCCAGCCCGTCCCGCAGCGCCCGCCCGGGCGACACTGGCGTGCCGAGGTTAAACACACACGGACAGGAGGGCATCGCTGCCAGGGCAGCCAGGTTGCCGTGTCCATTACAGACAGGAGTCGAAGGCAGACCTTAATTCTCTATTTATAAACGCATTTCAAAGCCAGCCCGTGTCTCATTTTAATGGGCGGGTACGGCTTGTTGCGCCTCTGTCCTGCTATCAGTGGCCATGCACTTGTTCTGAAAAGCTGTGCCACGAGGTGTGGAGCAGATAATGGCTCTTCCCCCCACTCAGGGAAAGAGTTGTCCTGCTGCAACCACCCCAACACAGCCACACGGCCCCGCTCCGATAGACCAGCGACGGCACACACCAGGGCTGCCGAGAGCTGGCAGTGTCTTCTGGCAAAAGCACTGGGACAAACCCACGGGGACTTGAAAATAAATCCCTCGGGAGCTTTGGTTTGCTCTTTCAGCAAAGGAGAGGAGCATGGAGGGGAAGGACCTGAAGGGATTGTCTGCTCTGTTCCCACCCTGTGGCATGACTGGGGAGATGCTAGTGTGATCTGTTTGTAGCCTGGGTGGAGGGATGTTTCGCCCCTGCAATTAGGAGAGTTTTCATAATCTTTGCTGACTGCCAGCCATCCCATCTGTGTCCAGCTTGCACATGGGATTTGTGTTCTTGAGATGAAATAAGCCACACTTCCTTCCTTTCTCCTGGTCAGCCCATTCTTACCAGCTGTCCTATACAGATGTCCCACCTCTCCTGTCTCTGTGCTGCCTGCAAACAGGGTATGCAGCCAGCCAGGGTTGTTCCAGCTTGAAAGAGCACTTGCCACCTTTTCTCACATCTATGGGGTGATACAGAAACCTGCTGATATGGGGAAGCTGCAGCAAAGATATGGGATTGCTGGTGAAAGCTGCCATTGGTGGCTCCCAGTGGCTGTATCCTGGATAAAAGAGAGCTTCAGGGGCTTGGGATGTTCAAGCTGTGGTCTTCGAGATGCTGTGAGTTCCCTGGGTATTGGACAAACCTGGAGAGGTGAGAAAACCTATTGGCATGGTTAGGAGTATGAGGATCATTAGGATAGCTGTACTTCATCATGCCTCTGTGAAATCCAACTGTGACTGATAGCTGAGAGACCCAGATTATTCCTTACCTCCTTCTTGTGTGTTGTGGCCCCTGCCTCCTCATGCCTATCGTAATGATAATTTATATGCCACGATCAGTTCTTTGTGGAGACTGAAGGACAGAAATTGTTGAACTATCTTGTGCCTTCTGTATCTTGTTACTTCCTCTCCCAGAATATGTAAAGGACAAATTTTGCCTTTAAATTTATTTATAGAACCCGTAGTCATTGCCTTGTTTGCCTTGGTCATCACAATTCATTTTACAGATTTGCCTGTGATCTCTCAGGTCTTTGCAGAGCTGTGGCTACACTGGGTGGAACTCCCTCAGCATGGGCCAAGGCTACTTCCAGATGTTTATGATCACTTCAGTGGGTAGTGACCAGCTCTCTGAAGTTCTCAAAATCTTGAAATCTACTTCTTCCCCCCCCACCTAAGATTTCACTTCCTTTTTGTAAATTAGCAAACTTTAGAGTTTTTATCCCCATTACTTTCACCAAAACATACTCTGTTTTTCCACCTGTCTGTCACAGAATAAACACCAATTTTACACCTGTCTCTTCAAACCTGTAGCTGTCCCTGTCCAGGCTACCCATTTGCTGGATGGTTTAAGTCCTGCAGCTCCATTTTCCCTGCAGCTGTCTCAGTAGGTACCTAAATCCTCTCCAGCTCCCAGACCTTGACTGACTTTATTGGTTGCTCAAGAAATTCCCTTGGGAATTGTCTTTCTGATGAGATGACCTGATATGGCCTTGCAACTTGGCTGAATTTCTTTTCTACCCAGGGAGACTCAATGTGCTAGGGTCATGCTGGACTTGGCCAGTGTTTCTCTCTGTTTATCTGTGCTTTTTTCCTTCTTTCTCCTTGCTGGTCCTGAGCAAGGGCTTTTCCCTGTGTCATCTGGACTCTTCTCACAGCAGTCATCTTTACTGGCCTATCACTGACTGGTCAGAGCTGCAGCTCTCTAGCAGCACCATCTGTGTCTCTGTGCCCATCTGGCTGTGCCCTGTCGTCCCTTCAGCCGCAGTGCCACCTGCACCTCCTCCTTCCCGTCCTTCCCCCCCACAAGGCCATGTAGTTGCTTTGGATCTGCTCAGTGCTGGGGCTGGCAGGTTCTGCCAGCGCCTGTGTGCCAGCACAGAGTGACTCTGGTGAGCAGATGAACCTTGACAGTTCCTGGCTGCTGAGCCTGGGAGCCATGGGGACCCACCTCCCACACTGCGTCTCAGGGCTCTTGCTGGGATGTTCAAGCCATCCAATATGACAGTGTGAAGGGGTGCACCAGGCCAGCTCACTTCCTGTCCTACACCTAATCAGTAAGGGTGGTGGCCCAGAGCATTCCCAGGCTTTGCTGTACCCAGACACAAAGGAAGTGGTCCCCAAGCCTCTCTTTGCCCCTTCTCCTGTTCTGGCTCCCTTGGGTGCATCATTTGGTACCTCAAGGGCTAGTGTGCACCCAGAGGGCATCAGGGATGCAGAAGCACTCGGCAGCGGTGGCGGCACCTGAGCAGATACTGTGACAAAAGCAGAGCTTGGAGACACCACCTTACCCTGCCTCTTGCAATGTCACGGCAATGGAGTGGCTCTGCTCTCCTCTGAAATCCAGATGTAGTAAGTGGCAAACTTACTGTTGCAAACCAACCTATTTGACAGAGCAGTCAGTACATGTAGCTCCTTGTCTGTCCCTCCCAGATCTGCATTTTAGGCAGGAATCTGCTTTCTTGGGGCCCAGTGGTACTGTTTGGGTTGGGAAACTCGGTTATAAGCACAGCAGGATGCTCTGGACTGGCATGTGGCCCAGCAGTGCCGAAACTGCTGAGCCCAAAAAGGAGCTGAGGGGCTGGAAAGGTGTGTGTGCAATGCAAGCAGGGTGGAATCAATAATGTGTGGTTAATTATTGCCAGTGAGCAGAGGCCAGAAATCAGTTGGTGCAGTTGTGAAACAGAGAGCACGTGTAGGGGAATGAGCTGGGGACTGCAAAAATGGGCATGGAGGAAGCTGTGATGGTTCTCTGAAGTTGAACCTGGGCAAACAGCATCTTTGTTGGGTGAAAAGGTAGTAGGTCATGCTGTCCCTCCACTCTGCCAGGGTTATCTGAAAGGACTGGGAGTGATGCTGACACCTGACAGCTCTGGGGACAGACTTGGCTGAATTCTCATGGAGCTGCAAGGAGGGAGCAGGGAGTGGGAAGCCACTTATGGGCAGGTTTCAGGCATGATAAAGAACTGCTGTGTCCCTCCCAGAGTACCCCAGGTGGGGAGGGATGGACTGTGCCCCTCACACCTGAGGGCTGTACAAGGGTGATGGTGGCTGTATGGTGCTAAAAGTCAGTGGAGGTCTGCAGCCACACCAATCACTTGTCACCTGTCACACCAATCACACCATCAGCCACATGTGTCTCACTCACGATCCAGAAATACCAATGAAATGGATAAGTTTTGGACCAGGGTGTTGAGGTGAGATGTGGCTGAGTGTGGGTAACTGCACAGCTGTGCCAGATGTTTCCAGCCCGAGCATCCTCCTGAGCACCCTGACAACATAGTTGTGCTGCCAGGGTGCTCAGGAAGATGTTTGGGCAGGAAGTGTCTGTGCTTACGCACCCCTGGGGGATCCTGGATTCAGCTTCCCGGCCGGGTCCCATGCCCCTCCCTGGGGTCTGCCGGCATTTCCTGGGGAGGTCGATCGGAAAGCACAGTAATTGTGATGCTGCCAGAAAACGGCTTCCTGCTGCTAATCAGCTCCCGGCAGGTTATCGCTTTCGCAACTGCCCGACTTTTCGGGGAAAAGTGTCATTTATCGGCCCTCCACGAAGGAGACCTGGTAGAGATGCTCCGCGCCGGGGCTCGTCTCTGCCTGTCATACAGGCGCCATCTAGTAGGAAAAGCAGAAAAAGGCCAAAAATCAAGGAAAGGGAAAACTGTTTAATCCAACACAAAGCTGCTCAGAGGCATGGTTCTAGTGCTCAGCCCGTGGTTTGGGTACCCACAGCAGAATTCATTGCATGGGAAATGGTGAGACATGGAGATGCCACAAACTCAAGCACAGTTTGTCCAGGATGGATCCGTATTTCTTGGATCTAAAAATAGAATTTGACATAAAGAATCATTTCTAGACAGCTCCTTGATAACACTGTCAGGGCTGTATTTGATTAATTAGCTGTATGGGTTAATTGCAATACACTGCCTTCAACTCTGATGGGTGGCAGATGCTCCTGTTTCCATCACTAATGTCATTCTATCAGGTGGAAGCTTTACTTAAAGCTGAAAACCTCTCTCTGCCATCCATGCATGTAGGATTTCATGAAGGCATTGACATTGGTCATATTGCAAGATTTTACCACAAATCCCATACTGTTGTTGTCATCTTTTAACGGTCACATGGGCCTACAACATTAATTTCCTTTAAACAAACAAACAAAAAATCATGATTTTATACCAATCTTGCAACTTTCACGCAGCTTGACTCACCCTTTTCTGTGTGGGGAACTGATAATGCTGGGTATCTGTTATCTGCTGCACATGAATTCCCTCTGGCAGATGGGCTGTCCTCTGCCATGGATACATGGATGCACACCCCCATGGAGCAGGTCCCTGTGATATGTGTGTGCTGTGGCAAGTCCTGCTTGAGGGATGTAACCCTCTGGCGTTTCCCCTTCATTACGCAAAACTTCAAGAACTGGAGGCCAGGGATTCTGCAGTGTGAGTGACATCACCATCACTGGGGTCCAGTGGCTTCACCCTGCCAAGGACTGCACAAGCATCATTGCCCTTTGCCTAGAGCAGAACCTTAATTCATCTCCACTTTCACAGATAAAAGCCCAAATTAATTAAAGAAGAGAATAGAAACCACTTTGATTTCCAGAACACCGGAAACTCCTAATTATCATAGCTCCCAAAAGCACTGCTATAATTAAGGGGCTGTTGCTGTTCCCACTGCAGACCCAGTTTTTGCAGGGATTTACAAATGGCACCTAATTTTTTTGCTTTTGGTGAAGTACAGCAACTCAGGGAATGGATTCTGGTTCCAGGTGCATTCCTGTAAATCAGCCAGAATACCACTGAAACAGCATCTAATTCCCCCTTGGATTTCTTATTAGAAATCCAGAGTCCCTAGTGACAATGTGCTACAGACAGCGTCTGCTCTCCAATTATACTCTGATTATACAAAATAATAAAGCTGGGGGACTTTTTTTTTTGCCTTCTGGTCTTTCCGTCTTTGAAATACACTTGGGGGCTGTTTCTAGCTTTTTTATCATAACCAGCATTTATTAGTATTTAAAAAAGGTGGTAGAAACTGAATTTCTCACCTGATCTCTGGTCCTCTGGTTCCTGTAACCTTTCCAGAAGCACTGAAAGCATAGTGATGACACTGGTGGTGAAACAGCCAGACTTTGCTATAGTGTGAAAGCAGCAAAACATCCCTAATGCAATAACTGACCAAATCCCACAGGAGCACTTCCCCTGCAAATGCCAGGTCTAGTGGTCTAGCAGGGTTCTCCCTTTTGCGTTTTCTGTCAGACAACTGGCCAGGTAAAGATGTGGCTGACAATATACATCACCTCTGTGTGCTGAGGTTTATCCTCAGGCTGCTGCAGCTTTCCTCACTTTATCCTGGAATACCTTTACAATAGGAAGAAAATCTTCATTGTGAGGGTGGTGAGGCACTGGCACAGGTTGCACAGAGAAATTGTGGATGCCCCATCCCTGGAGGTGTTCTAGGCCAGGCTGGATGGGGCTTGTAGCAACCTGGTCTAGTGGAAGGTGTCCCTGCCCGTGGCAGGAGAGTTGGAAAGAGATGATCTTTAAAGTGCCTTCTAACCAAAACCATTCTGTGATTCTTTATTCCATGACCCCTTTACTAAGTGTTGTCTGAAGTCTTCACACTGCCAATAGTTTTCTTGATGGGTGGCAGATTCACCACCAAGGTGGCTCTTCTGCTCCCTGGGTGTGTCACTGCCATATGCAAAGCTGTCCTAAAAATTCTCATTCCTTTTGTCAGCTGGTTTCCCTCTCTGTTGAATGGCCTTGGCTTTCCCCAGGTTCCCCCATCCTGACCAGGGGTAGTGTCTGGCTCCAATATCAAGCAAAGGCAGGTAGCCAGTGGAAAATGTATTTCCCCTCCCAGCAGTGTCATTTTAGTAGCCATCACTTGTGTATGGGAAACACAAATATGCTTCAGGGTCAGACCAAGCCATGGCTCTGCTTTTAGCCCTTTGATGGAAATTGGTTTTGTTAAGCAAAATGCCATCAGCTTAAAAAAAAAAGAGGAAAGTGAAAGGAAAAAATGCAAAATTTGCATGTATTAGACATGCAGGGAAGCATTGGAAGTTAAGAAGATCACAGACAATTGAATTTAATTGAAAAATAAGATTAAATAGAATGAGACATGAATATGAAGAACTAATTTGAATTAAAGAAACAAGCTGATTGCCTGAAGAATGGAGGAGGAGGATTAACATTTTTTTATTTTGTATCTGGGTTCCGGCTCTGTTTATATAGGATAACTTATAAAAAAAAACTTCAACCACCACCCTCAAAGTGGTTTTATACTTGATGAATTATAACTTTTTCGAGATGGTCACAGTGCACAGGGAAATGGGGCTCTCAGTTGATCTCATGGCTTAGGGGAAACTTGAACTATGGATGGTAAAATGGGAGAGCTTGATCCAAGACTTACAGCTTCCCAGTATCATCTCAGGTTTGAGGTAGGTCCCAGGTATCGAGGTCTGCAGTTCCCACCTTGCAGGGAGGGAAACAAACCACAAACTCCAGGGGCAAACCTGCGGGTCAGTGACAGGTAGACCTTTGCCTCAGGAAAGACAGTAGAAGGACCCTTCTCAGGACTGTCAAAGCCTGGTGAAAGTAACTCCAAACAGAAGTCACAGAGGCAGGCAGTGCTGGCAGCTCAGATGTGGTGGTTGTGGCTAGGCTGTGCTTCTACACCAGCTGCTGAATGCAAATGAGTAAGAAAGTAGTTTTAGGGAAAATAAATAGTCTGTATTCACAGCACAAACAGGAAAATTATATACTGGCAAGTAGCACAAATGGGAAAAATAAGAGCTGAATTTACAGTAGTTTTCAGAGTTAGAGGCATCTTTATTCCAAGGGAGTTCTCCTGAGAGTGGCAAGATGGTTTAGTGCATCCTCCCACAGCTTTCTTAATTTCCACTTGGCTGCTGCTCCCTCTGCTACAGCATATCCAGCCACCCAGCAGCCTCCTCCCCACTGACCAGTCCCCTTGGCCACGGTGACGCTGTTACGGCCACATCCCCCTGCTTACCACAGGCAGGCAGGATCTGTCCTCAGTGGGATGGGTCCATCTGGGAGCCACTGTGATGCCACTGGCTGACTATTGTTTTGGGAGCAGCTGAGTGCACTGGGCAGTGGATGAGCCAGCAAAGGTCACTTCCAAGTCACCCTGAGGCATGGCTGGATGGGGAGGATGCTGTGGGCACACGAGCCAGCAAGGCTCGGCACAGAGCTCGCCTGTGCCCATGGCATGTGAACCAAGGGGGCTATCAAAGCCCTCATACTGGGGATGGGGATGAGGAGGTGATCCCAGGCTGGACCCTTTCCAGATGATAATTTTAACATTTTGTTGTTACCTGAAAATTTTGAAATATGAATAAATGCAGCAGCGGTGCTCATTTGTACTGGCCATCACTGCCAGACTGGGGGCTGACTTAAACATGCTTTTAGTGAGTGTTTAATGGGTACACTGGTCACCCGTCCCTGTCTTTAGCTGCTGCACACCTGCACTTTGACACTACACGCCTGAGCTGATCACAGTGTTGCCTGCCCCTTCTCACCCATCCCTGCCATACACTTCATCCCCAGCTCCTCTTGCCCCCTCCAGTCCCTGCCCAAGCAGAATCTGCTCCATCCCTCTCCCATCCAAAGAAAACACAGACAGGGATGTATTTCCTCCAGTGCCCCATGCAAGAGCAAGAGCACGGTAGTGCACCTCCTGCAAGCAGGTCTGGTAGCACATCCTGGAACAGGGTGATAACCTGCCCTGCACCCCCGGGATTATCCTCTGCCCCAATATTGCGTGAGGATCTAATTTCTGAGTAAAATCCAGCTGTGGTTTCATTAAAAAGGCTCTTGCTCCTTGTGCTCAATATTTAATTTAGCACAAGTGTGTGTGTTGAGTTCAGGGTGTTGATTAACCATGACTCCGAGATAGAGGGAAATTACTAATATGGGAAAGTGCAGTCAGTATTTCATGGCAAAGAGTAATTGAGCTAACAGTTGACATATGGAGTTGTGTGGGCAAACTAATTAAATTTTACATCTTCCCAAGCATTTGTGAGTTTTATAAGTGTTTGATTTATATATTAATTAAATCTCAGAGTGAAATAAAGAGGACATAACTATTTATACTGCAAATGTGTCCATCAAGACAAAGGGTTTAATGTATTTTCAAGCAGATCCAAAGTGCCTTTGTGAGTCCCCAGCTCAGCTCAGTGGCAGCAGAGCAGGCTGGGACCATGTCCCATCCCAGGAGGCTGGTCATGCACTGGCACAGGGTGCTGAGCATCCAGTCCTCAGCACACTGCTGGACATCCTTTCATCCCCTATGGTGTGTGTTCCTCCTCTTCACCATCAGGAACAACCTCTCTGCTGCCCAGAGGGTTACTATGTCCCTGGTGGGCTGCAGAGCCCCAGTTTTTCACTGATCTGGGTGCTTTGCAAGTAGCTAGTGAGAAAGCTGATGCATGATTTAAGTATTTATCTGATCCGTTAGCAAGGCACTAGAGGTGGTTAAGGCATATCCTGGGGTGACCCTGCTGAGGTTTTCTGGAGTTGTCTTATTCACCATATTTCACATCTAAAGGGAACTTGCATTGTGTGTATTTGCAGCTGGACAGAAGGACATCTGCAGCATTCATGGTGGTCAGCATAATTCTCAGCCCGGTTGATGCTCTGATGGAAAGGACTTTCTGAAATCATGGGAAGTGCTTGGGCTGCCTCTGCCTGGGGCAGTCTGGCTTACTGCTCCAGCGAGTGCCCCTGCTGCTCTCTGGGGCTGCTCCTGGGAAGCTGCCAAACCGCCCCTTACTGCCTTGTATATTTTATTCCCAGGGGTTATGATGCCTGTAAACCCCTCTGATTCCAAAATAAATAAAATAGAGAAGTGTTTCTACTCTGCTCTGCACTGATGCTTCCCAGCAGCACAGGCAACAGGGCCATGCCATAGCACTTGCATCCATTTTTGTATCTGAACTCTGACATCCCGATGATGCTAAAAATTAAATCTATCCTTTATATTTCTTATTACTGATGTGTTATTTTTTCATCTTTTGAATGGAGAAACAGGAGCTGTTTATGTCAGCAGTGACACAGGACTCAGAAGACATTACGTTTTGCTAGGAAAGTAGAATTAAAGGTAAAACATGGATATTAAAAATCCCTTAAATTTAGTAAACTATTCATAACAGGTTCATAGCTGATATTCAAATCTATCAATATTATGAAATAGATGGTAGCTATATTCTAGGAGTCATTTTTTGTGCCACCTCACTGTCCCGCCTGGCCTCTGGGGACTCCATCAATCTTGTGATGGCCAATGGTTCCTGTTCATGGTGTCAGTGACTAATGTCTTGACCCACTGGAGAAGAAGAATTACAAAAACTTTGTGTTTGTGTGCAGTGTAAGTTAGAGCTGTGGGGACAGGAGCAACCAGGACCAGGGTGGAATGAAAATGGGAGGAAAAGAGGGGCTGGTGCTCAGCACTGGCTGCTTTTAAGATCTGGTGCTTCGTAAAGCATCTTCCCCAGAAACCTTGGGCGAAGCAAGATGCAAATGGCATGTATGGCACACATGGCATACTCCATGGCATATAACACAGGGCTCTGAAGAAGGATTC